>QANY01002466.1:21236-216827 GCA_003255025.1 Datisca glomerata
AATCTAAGGAGCCTTAACCTAGAATATATATATATATATATATATAGATAATATTCTTATGGCCTAGGTAGTTGAAAGATGAGTGAATCAGTTGATCAGATCATCCGTTCGTCAATCTAGAGTTGAATTGAGAACATGATTGGTGTCGGAGAGATTTTCTTTTGTGATTAAACGTTAATCAAATCTTTAAAACAATAATCATCACGTTCTTTTAGAAAATAGTCTCACAAAAGTTATTCTTAGTAAATCTCTAGATCTCACGTGTTGAGAACATCTAGAGATAGAAAAAGTGTCTTGTAATATTCTACATACCCACACATGTCCTAGTGCGTTGATGATTGACTTGGAAGATCTTGGTGTGGATCTCAGAGTCTACTGATCATTGGAACGATTCCGCGGGAACGGATGATCGATACCTTTTTACAATGACACTTGATATAGACTACAAGATGTATATGATTCCTAACCTTGTATATTGTAGATTTAACTTATAAATATATAATGAATCATGACTGATTGAAAAAGACTTTTTATTTGGCTATCGTGGCGTTGCGTAAGTTTTGTTTTACTGAAAGATTCGATTTTTAAAAGTTTAATTTTTTAAAAGACACGCCACGACGATCAGCAAGTGGTATCAGAGCGGTCTTTATTTATTTATATGTTAAATGTTGTGTGGGTTTTTCTTGGATTATTCATATAATATGAGATATTTATGATGATGGATGGTTATATTTTTTGAATGTATGAAAAATAACGGATCATTAATTGTATGATGATTATTGGGTTATGCTTTGTATTAATTTTTCCTAGATCCCGTGTAAGCTGAATTGAGGTGTAATATTTTTTGTAATTTTTTTTCGAATATTATTGTAATTATTTCAAACGCGAGAAGACGAAGAACACACGAGACGACGGCAGAAATTTATTGTTCACGCGAAAACATTGTTCATCCGTGAAAACATTCTTCACGCCGGAATTTACTGTTCCGACAGAGGGAACAGTGGTGGCGGTGATAATTATGTCTACCATGGGCAACCATGTTACTGCTTTACTCGCTCTTGAAAAATTGAATGGTGATAATTTCATACGTTGAAAATCAAATATGAACTTAATGCTGATTTATGAGAACCATAAGTTCGTTCTTACTGAAGAATGTCCTGAGGAGCCCGGTGCTAACGCCCCTAAGAATGTTAGAGACAAATATGATGCTTAGATCATATCGAACAACAAAGCGAAGTGCTACATGTTTGTGTGCATGAATGATGTTCTGAGAACCAAGCATGAAAGCGTGGAGACTGCCTGTGACATTATGGAATCTTTACAGGCAATGTTTGGGTAGCAGTCCGATCAAATTTTTCTGGAAGCCACTAAGAGCTTATGACAACTATAATGAGGAAGGATACTTGTGTTCGAGAACATGTTTTGAATATGATCAACATAATGCGCGAGACAGAAGTACATGGGGCGACCATTGATGAGCGGACTCAAGTTAGCATCATATTAGAGTCGCTCACACCAACTTTTTCTGTGTTCATGACCGATTGTGTTATGAACAAATTTTACTTATACTTGAAGCTTGTTTAGTGGAATATGATTTGTCATATTGGATATTTAATTCAGGAGCCACTAACCATGTATGTTCTTCTTTGCAGATGTTTGATTCGTCGAGGGAGTTGGCTGATGGAGAGGTCGTTTTGAGAGTAGGCAGTGATGCGCTCATGTCAGCTAAAGCATTAGGGCCAGTCCGTTTAATTTTTGGATATAATTACATAGTTTTAAACGATGTTTATTATTTTCCTATTTTTCGGAGAATTTGATTTCTCTTTCATTTTTGTAAGAATAGTTATTCGAAGTTTCTTTCATTAATAAAGAGTTTATTATTTTTAAGAATAGATTCGTTATCTGTCATGCTAAAATTATAAATGGACTATATATGCTTAAACCGACTGAACACGCGCTAAATAATTTTGAATTATTTAAAGTAGAAAAACCTAAAAATAACAAACGATAAAGAGTTTCTCAAGATGATAACATATATTTATGGTATCTTAGGTTGAGACATATCAATCTAGATAGGTTAAACAGGTTAACAGAGCATGGTGTTTTGAGAGAGCTAAACATTGGATCTCTTCATGTTTGTGAATCCTCTCTACAGGGTAAAATGACCAAGAGACCTTTCACAGGAAAGGGTCAAAGAGCCAATGAACCACTTGAGTTAGTACATAATGATGTCTGAGGATCGATCAATGTACAAGCTAGAGGTGAGTATGAGTATTTTGTCACTTTCATTGACGACTACTCAAGATATGGTTATAGTTACCTAATGCGTCGAATGTCTGAAACTTTTAGAAAGTTTAAAGACTTCAAAGATAAAGCTGAAAGGTAATGAGGCAAATCATTGAAAATCCTTCGATCTAATCAAGGTGGTAAATACTTAGATTTAGATGGATTATTTATTGGAGTTTGGAATCCTATCCTAACTCACAGTACCTAAAACACCACAGTAAAATGGTGCTTGCAGAGAGGAGAAACTGAACTATTGGATATGGTTAGGCCAATGTTAAGCTACTCATCATTGTCACTTACATTTTAGGGATATGTACTACACACGACAACTTACATTTTGAATGTGGTATTCTCTAAGTCTATAAGCAAGACACATTTAGAGTTATGGAATGACTCCAAACCTAGTTTACGTCATTTTTGTATATGGGAGTGTCCAATTCACGTTTTAGCCCCAAGACCGGAAAGTTAGACTCAAGGTATGAGGTATGCATATTCGTTGGCTATTCTATAGAGACTAGAGGTGGGTACTTTTATAGTCATAATGATCAAAAGGTGTTTGTGTTGACAAATGCAACCTTTCTTGAGCGTGACTATATGCAAAACTACAAACCTCGTAGCAAAGTAGTTCTCGAGGAATTAGCAACTGATGAGATCAAACCACCTTCAATTTCTACTGATAAATTATAAACTAGAGAAACCACAGTTCCTATAAAAAAAACCCAGGTGCAACGTCGTAGTGGGAGGGTTGTGAGACAACTAGTTTGCTGCGAACTAGAGGCACATGTCTTAGTATCAGACACTAATAAGGACGATTCATTATCTTATGAAGAAGCAATGGATGATCCCAAAAAAGAGAAATGACAAGATGCCATGAACCAGGAAATGGAATCTATGTATTTCAATTCTTTTTGGGAGCTTATAGATCCACCTGAAGACGTCAGTCCCATTGGATGTAAATGGATCTTCAAGAAGAAAATAGGTGCAGATAGGAAAGTATAGACTTTCAAGGCACGGTTAGCAGCCAAGGGCTACACAGAGCGAGAGAGTCGATTATGAAGAGACATTCTCCCATTTTGGCATGCTAAAATCCATTTGCATCCTTTTGTCTGCAGCCGCTAGTATTGACTATGAGATATGAAAAATGGACATCAAGATAGCTTTTCTGAATGATTCTCTTAAAGAAACAATCTATATGATGCAACAAAAAGGGAGGGGAAAAATCATAAAGTACGCAAGTTACTTAAATCCATTTATAAATTAAAGTAAGTATCTAGATCTTGAAATCTTACCTTTGATGAGATTATAAAGTCTTATGACTTCGAGAAAAATGTTGACAAAGCCCGTGTTTATAAATACATCAAAGATAAGATAGTGGTTTTTTAGTTCTTTATGTTGATGATATTCTACTCATTGGGAATAATATAGAAACTTTGTCAAAGATAAAGAAGTGGTTAGCTGAGAAATTCCAACTTAAAGATTTGGGAGAAGCGAGTTATGTTTTGGGCATCCAAATCCTCATAGAAAGAACAAGCTCTTGGTAATTTCTCATGCATATTATATTGATAAGGTGCTAGAGAGATTCTCTATGGAGAATTCCAAGAAAGGTCAACAACTGACTAGACATGGGATTGTCCTCTCCAAGGAACAATGTCCTAAGACACCTCAGGAGGATGAGGATATGAGAAAGCTTCTCTATGCTTCAGCTGTTGGAAGTCTCATATATGTCATGTTGTGTACGAGATCAGGTATCTGTTATGCAGTGGGAATTATCAGTCGTTATCAATCGAATCCAGGTTTGGGACACTGGGTTGCAGTAAAGCACATTCTCAAGTATCTTAGGAGAACGAGAAACTATATGTTTGTTTATTCAGGTGGAGACCTGAACCCCACTGGATATACTGATTCTAATTTTATCAGAAAGAGAGAGTCAAGAGACGACATTTGGATCAATATTCACCCTAGATGGAGGAGCTGTAGTCTGGAGAAGTATTAAACAATCTAGCATTACAGATTTCACTATGGAAGCCGAATATATAGCAGCTTGTGAAGCTGCGAAAGAGGCGGTATGACACAGAAAGTTCTAGTTTGATTTGGAAGTAATTTCATATATGGACAAGCCACTGATCCTGTACTGCGATAATAGTGGGGCGGTAGAAAATTTCAAGGAACCAAGGAGTCACAAGAGTGGAAAGCACATAGAGAGGAAATATCATTTTGTAAGAGAGATCATGTATCAAGGCGATGTGACTATTATGAAGATAATATCGACAGAACCTGACTGATCCTTTTACAAAAACACTTCCTACGAAGTCATTTGAGGGTCACGTGTGTACCATGAAATTAAGAGAGATGTATCATTTTTAGGGAAAGTGGGAGATTGTTGGGGGTTATGCCCTCAAGACATTTTGATATGGAATTAAAAGAATATTACATTTTTCTTATAATTGTTCTTTTAAATTATTGTTGAATAATTTATATAAATATCTGAAAATTCCATATTTATTAATGAGACTATGATCTTGTAACATATTAAAGTATGAAATCTTTAATGAATGGTTGTTAGTACACATCAATTATGAAATTTAATGAATAAAATTGTCAGCAACATATTAAAGTATGAAATCTTTAATGAATGGTTGTTAGTACGGTTTACTAAGCATTATGAATGCGTGTGATCTAGATTCAGATCATTGATATGGATAGACATCTTAGTGAAGATATTTTATATATTAAGATTGTATATGACATGACCGATGCGAATTAATATATTTATTAACGTGCCATTTATTATAAAGATTTAATACACATCAATTCTATGATCATATGTAGATCAGTCTAAATCCTGAGTAGTCATGAACTCCTATGCATGTCTACTGGATCTTTTGACTCACTCTTAAGGTCTGTTTGTTAATCAGGCTAGTAACTTTTATTTTGGAGATTCAATGATGTGGATGGCTGGGGACATGATCTTATAAAACTTGGAATCTAAGCTTTCATAACAGATCGTATATTGGTTTCCTTAAGTGTTAATTTTAGAACTGAATGGTTATTGAGCTCAAATTTTAATAAGATTATAAATTAATCATTCACTAGTGGATTAATGGTACTTAAGGATCAAAAGGTAATTAAAAGGGTAAATGGTAATTTTGACAAGTTCTAATTTACGAACTAATAATTAGAGGATAGAACTACACGAAATTATTATATCAGTGGACTACATGAGAATACTATATAAATACATCCTATAATATCTAAGAGTGCAATTACATATTTATAGTGGAGTAATAATGGAATTAATAAATAAGATTATTTAATTAAAGACTTTAATTAATAATTTGGTTTATTTGAGCTTGGGATTATAGGTCAACGGTCCCCATGTCACCTCTATACTACGTTGTCTAGGGTGTGAATATTTCAGGACATGAGAAAAGACTGACTTGCAAAAGAAATTTTTATTCTTGGGCAAGTACATAATTATGAGATAACCACGTGTGATTAATTAATTGAATTATTTATATATTTAAATATAATTTTTAAAAATTATATATATGGTTATCAATTTTTTTATCATCAATAAGTGAGACAAAATATAATATCTCGATTTGTGAAATTAGATAATTCAATTATTTTAGATAATAAATTAAATCAACTAAATCTGTTATTTGTAAATTAACATATAAGTTAGCTGATAGGGATAATCATATATATTAATTTTGAATTAATTGATATTTAGATAATTATCTAATTAAAATAAATATTTAATTCATAGTAATTACCACGTGTCAATCACTGATAGGGTATCAAAAATTGGCATGGACTACTGTGGTGCCACCTGGCACTACAATAGTGGGTGTGCAACACTGTAAGGCCACATGACATTGCAGTTGTGCATAATTGTAGTGAGTCCCACTGCAATTGGTAATTTTATAATTAAATATTATTTCAATTTATCCTTAAATATCCGATACGTCATTATGTAGAATATATACAAATATTATTCTAATGGCCTAGGTAGTTGAAAGATGAGAAAATCAGTTAATCAGATCAACAGTTCGCCAATCAAGAGTTGAATTGAGAACACGATTGGTGTCAGAGAGATTTTTTTCTATGATTAAACGTTAATCAAATCTCTAAAAGAACACGATTTGTGTTAGAGAATAGTTTCACAAAATTCATACTCAGTAAATCTCTAGATCTTGTGTGTTACAGAAAAAATGTCTTGTAATATTTTACGTGCTCACACACGTCTTAGTACGTTGAAGATTGGCTTGGAAGATCTTGGTGTGGATATCGAAGTTTACTGATCGTTGGAACGATTTAGTAGGAACGGAGGATCGATCAGTTTTTGCAATGACATTTGATATAGACTATAAAAGGTATATGATTTCCAACTTTATATGTTGTAGATTTAACTTATAAATATATAATGGATCCTGACTGTTTTTCAATAAAAGCTTTTATTTGGTTATCGTGACATTGCACAAGTTTTGTTTTATTAAAAGATTCGATTTTTAAAAGTTTAATTTTTTAAAAGGTCACACGCCTCCACGCTTCCGCTGCGAACGCGTCGCGACAACCAACAGTCATTGAGCCTCTAGAGGACTATGTAAGGAGCAATGTAATAGGAAGTTGAAGCTTTCGTTATCCAATTCTAGCACTCTACATATATTATCTACCAAATCTAAGTAATTGTACAATATCTAAATCGATTTTTATGATCACACTGATATTGGACTGGCCGTGCATGAGAACATCTAAGCCTGTCACAATGAGAATATCTAAAAAACTATCACAAGGACCAAGTATAAGTTAACTACAATGAAGTAAATAATGGCGCCATAAGAAAAGAACATTTCTATTATGGAATACGATATTTACGATAGATTTCACAAAATTTTGACAGTGTTTCACACAACTTACAGAGGGAGAAGGCTGAAAGAAAACAGAGCAGGGCGCAGGAGGACAATAGTGGAGGGATGCCAACAACAAATGGTGACTATATTTGCTCTAAAACTAAACAATCATGACGAAACGAAGCACTTTTCATTTTGTCCTGATCTGTTCGAGTCATACGTCGAGTTCAAGTCATATGTATGGGCCATAAGTGGTTGGGTTAAGGATACTTTGGACTTTCACTCTATAACTAATAGATATGTAACAAAATGAGTGTATTTGTCATTTTTTAAATTAGAGAAAATCCATGTCATTTAGAAAAACTAGGTGGGGCGGAAGAGTGATTTTTATATAATTTTTTGTGAAAATTTATTTGTTAATGAGTACATTTAACCATTTTTTTTGTTATACTATGTTACATACAAAATGTGAAATTACTATTTACATCTTTTGTTACTTAAATTATTACTAAAGAACAATCATGGAAAAAATGTAAAATTCTAATTCAATTTCTTATAATCTTGTATAATATGCATCCAATTTCAATGTACATAACATTTGAAAAATAACTTGATGTTGTACCTTTATAATGTTATGTCATTATTTCACCAAAAAAGTTGAGTATAAAATTGATATTTTTGTTCATTCTTATTTTATAGTGAGTGATACAATAGTTGTATAAGCTAAAATATTATGTCACAATTTGATATTGAAGTAATAATACTTATGATACTTTAAATTTTTTGAAAGGCTAAGTAACGTTGTAGTATTTTTTGAAAATATATATAAGCTAAACTCTTATAAGGTGAGAAGTAGAGTTATTCTTTTTCATCCACAAATTGTAACATGAGTTGCTATTCCTAATCCTAACATATATATGTTTCTAAAATATATTGAGGATTATTGGAAAAATAGAAATAAAGAAATTGTTCCTAATAGATTTACATTATATTAACTTATTTTTAACATATTTGTAGAAACAAAGAAGCATTTTTATTACCTCTTATGTTTATCATACATCAGTTTTACTTAGTTAATATAAAATCCAAAATGCAATATATTTGTTATCTATTATATTTTAGCCCTTGCAAATATATAATTTTCTGGCTCCATCCCTAGAATAAAGGAAAGAGAAGATGAGAGAAGGAAGAAGAGATGAGGAAGAGAAGAGTGGAAGACTTACAGGGAGAGTTGTGCAACTTTCCCCGTAACCCGTAAGAACTATTGAATAAACATTAAATGTTATTTTTAGTGGGTTTTAAAGTTAGTGGAAAAATAAAAGGTCAAGAGTCATTGTAGATGAAAGGCCAATGGGTGATAGAATTAATTGTTTTTCAGTTTTTGGCAAGAGTAGAGTTTATATAAAGGCCTTGTTGATTTCGTTTGAAAATATAACTTAGAGGAATACAAAAGTTAAAGTATTTTGAGCTCCTATTTCTCTCCTCCACAGTAATGTTCGTATATGCTCCAGAAAGTTAAATATTTCAAGTGAGTTTATTTCAGTTTTCAAATTGGTATCAGAGCCACTGGCAAATGTGACGGGTCAAATACCGCTACCACGGCTAACGAAAGTGAACTACGAGAACTGGAGCATTCAAATGAAAGCTCTTCTCGGATCTCAAGATGCATGGGAGGTGGTCGAAGAAGGTTTCGAAGAACCAACAAATACCAAGGGATATACAGCGGCTCAAAACAAGGCGTTGAAATAGGCGTGATCGAAGGATAAGGCGGCATTATACACGTTGTTCCAAGACATTGACGAGTCGGGCTTTGAGAAGATTGTCGGTGCAACTACTTCAAAAGAAGCGTGGGACATTTTAGGAAATGTGTTCAAAGGAGCCGACCGAGTCAAGCAAGTGCGTCTCCAAACTCTTCGTGGCGAGTTGGAGAGCATGAAGATGAAGGAGTCGGAAAGTGTATCTGACTACATCACGCGGTACAAGTCGTGGTGAACCAACTCATTGGTAATGGTGAAGCGTTAACCGATGCGCGAGTTGTGGAGAAGATTTTGAGATCATTAACCGACAATTTTGAGAATGTTGTGTGTGTGATAGAAGATTCAAAGGACCTTGCGACGTTCACAGTCGACGAGCTTACCGGTTCTCTCGAGGCACACGAACAACGTAAAAAGAAAAAAAAGGAGGAGACACTCGAGCAAGCACTTCAAACCAAGGCGTCAATCAAAGACGAAAAGGTATTCAATTCTCAAAATTTTCGAGGTAGAGGGCGTGGCCGTGGAAGTCGTGAAAATGGTCGCGGTGGTCAAGGCAGCAGTCATGAAAGGTACTATAAGGAGAAGGGACAGTCGAGCCAACTGAATTGGCGTGGAAGAGGACGCAGTCGAGGAAGAGGCGGACGGTCGAACTATTCAACATCGAGTGCTACAAGTGTTACAAGTATGGTCACTATGCGAAGGATTGCAACTCCGACAAATGTTATAATTATGGTAAATTGGGGCATTTTACAAGAGATTGTCGAGCCGATAAAAAGGTGGAAGAAATAACCAACCTAGTCTTGGAAGACGAAGCGAATGAAGGCCTTCTCTTGATGGCTCCAAAATGAAGTCAAAATCCACAATGACACTCTGTGGTACCTCGACTCGGGGGCAAGCAACCATATGTGCGGTCACGAGTACCTATTCAAAGAGATGCAAAAGATTGAAGATGGTCATGTATAATTTGGAGATGCATCAAAGGTGGAGGTCAAAGGCCGAGGTACGGTTTGTTACTTATAAAAGGATGGCTTAATAGGGTCAATCCAAGATGTTTATTACGTACCAGACCTCAAGACCAACATTTTGAGTATGGGGCAACTCACGGAGGAAGGTTACTCGATACTTTTAAAAGACCGGGTACTACACTTGAAGGACAAGCAAGGGCGTCTGGTTGCTCGAGTCGAGATGGGAAGAAATCGGATGTACAAACTGAATTTGAGAAGCGTGCGAGAAAAATGTTTGCGAGTCAACGTAGAAGACAAGGCGTTGCTGTGGCATCTCCGCTTTGGTCACCTACATCATGGTGGTCTAAAAGAGTTAGCAAAGAAGAACATGGTGCACGGGCTGCCGGACATGGACTATGAGGGAAAATTTTATGAAGAATGTGTGTTTGGCAAGAAAGCGAGAACCTCGTTTCCAAAGAAGGCAGAATATCAAGCTAAACATACTCTCGAGTTGATTCATACCGACATATGTGGACCAATCGCCCCTGAATCTTTCAGTGGTAAAAGGTACTTCATTTCCTTTATCGATGATTTCTCACGAAAAACTTGGGTTTATTTTCTGAAAGAAAAATCCGAGGCATTCGAGGTGTTCAAAAAGTTCAAAGTGATGGTGGAGAAGGCAACTGGTAGACACATCAAAGCCGTACGATCCGATAGAGGTGGCGAGTATACTTCAACGATTTTCATGGAGTATTGCGAGGAGCAAGACATAAGGAGATTTCTAACCGCACCATACTCTCCTCAACAAAACGGTGTGGCCGAGAGGAAGAACTGGACTATTCTTGACATGGTTCGATCAATGCTCAAGAGTAAGAAGATGCCGAAGGAATTCTGAGCAGAAGCCGTGCAATGTGCCATCTATGTACAAAATCGATGTCCACAAGTGAAGTTAGATGATCAAACACCACAAGAGGCATGGATCGGACAAAAGCTGACAGTTTTTCATCTCAAAGTGTTCGGTAGTGTGGCTTATGCACACGTACCGGATCAACGAAGAATGAAGCTCGAAGACAAAAGCAAAAGGTATATTTTTATTGGGTATGATGAGACGATAAAAGGGTACAATCTACTCGACCCGATAAGCAAGAAGGTGATGGTGAGTCGTGATGTGCGAGTAAATGAAGCAAGCGAGTGGGACTGGAACAATTCGACGGAGGTTATCATTGAAGTTGGAGAATTATCAGTCGTTGCACCAACAAGTATACCAACAAACTCTTAAACTACCGATGATGAAGATGAACCACGACAACCCAAAATGCGAAGTTTGCAAGATTTGTATGATTTGACAAATGAGGTACACACCTTGTATGTCTTTTAGCAGATGCTGAAAATATCAGCTTTGAAGAGGCGGTGCGAGACAAGAAGTGGAAAACTTCCATGAACGAGGAGATTAAGGCGCTTGACCGCAACAACACATGGGAGCTAGCAGAATTGCCGAAAGGCAGTCAACCTATTGGTGTGAACTGGGTGTTCAAGAAAAAGATGAATGCTCAAGGCGAGATAGAACGGTACAAGGCGAGACTTGTTGCGAAGGGATACAAGCAAAAGATAGGAATCGACTATGACGAGGTGTTCTGTTGCAAGAATGGAGACAATCCGATTACTCATTTCACTAGCTGCTCAATTCAAATGGCCAATATTTCGAATGGATGTCAAGTCGGCATTCTTGAATGGTGTGCTAGAAGAAGATGTCTACATCGAACAACCACCTGGGTACATGAAAGTCGGAGAAGAGAAGAATGTGCTAAAATTGAAGAAGGCGCTTTATGGGTTGAAGTAAGCACCACGGGCATGGAATACACGTATCGATACATATTTCAAGGAGAACGGGTTCAAGCAATGTCCCTACGAGCATGCTCTTTAAGCAAAGAAGAATGGAGGTAACGTGTTATTTGTTGCTCTTTATGTCGATGACCTCATTTTTATGGGAAACAATGATGAGATGATAGAAGAGTTTAAGGGCATAATGACACAGGAATTTGAGATGACAGATTTGGGCTTGATGAAGTTTTTTCTTGGTTTGGAGGTTAGACGAGTAGAGACGGATATTTTTGTATCACACTGGAGACATATGCAAAAGAGATTTTGAAGAAGTACAAGATGAAAAATTGCAACCCGGTATCAACACCAATGGAACCAGGTGTAAAACTCTCGAAGTTCGATGGAGGAGAACGTGTCGATGCGAGTAGATACCGGAGTTTGGTAGGAAGCCTTCGTTATCTCACATGCACAAGGCCAGATCTTTCATTAAGTGTCGATATTATAAGTCGGTTCATGGAGGAGCCGGTTTATTCACATTGGAAGGCGTTGAAGCGAATCCTACGGTACATCCAAGGAACGGTGTCACTCGGGTTGTTCTACTCGAAAGTAGAAGATTACAAGTTGGTTGGCTACTCTGACAGCGATTGGTGTGGAGACATAGACGATCGGAAAAGCACATCGGGATATGTGTTATTTATGGGAGATATTGCGTTTACTTGGCTTTCAAAGAAGCAACCGATCGTGACACTCTCGACGTGTGAAGCTGAATATGTGGCAGCATCTTGGTGTGTGTGTCATGCGATATGACTTAGAAATTTGTTGAGCAAGATGGAGCTAAAGCAACTAGATGCAACCGTGATTCAAGTTGACAACAAATCAGCAATTGAGTTGGCAAAGAATCCAGTGAACCATGAAAGAAGCAAACACATTGACGTTCGTTTTCACTTTATCCGAGATCATGTGAAGGAAGGAAGTGTGGAATTGGTGCATGTGGCAAGTCAGGATCAAGTTGCGGATATCTTCACAAAACCGCTACCGAAAGTACTTCTCGACAAACGCAAGAAAATGATTGGCATGACGGATGGTAGAAGCATTTAAGTTTATGGGGGAGTTTTGTTGAATAAACATTAAATGTTATTTTTAGTGGGTTTTAAAGTTAGTGGAAAAATAAAAGGTCAAGAGTTTTTGTAGATGAAAGGCCAATGGGGTGATAGAATTAATTATTTTTCAGTTTTTGGCAAGAGTAGAGTCTATATAAAGGTCTTGTTGATTTCGTTTGAAAATATAACTTAGAGGAATACAAAAGCAGTATTTTGAGCTCCTATTTCTCTCCTCCACAGTAATGTTCGTATATGCTCCAGAAAGTTAAATATTTCAAGTGAGTTTATTTTAGTTTTCAAGAACGACTTTCTGTTTATTTATGAGAGATGAGAAAGAGGGGAGAGAACGAAATTTCTAATTGATTATGTTGTCTTTATGCTTGTTGTTCATCTCGTCTATCTTCGTTTTGTTCATGGTCAGATTTAGTGTGGGTTCTTTTGCACAATTTTAAACTTTTTTTAATTAGAGAAACACGGTTGTTTCAAAAAATATTTTGAAAAGACGAACCCTGGTTAGACGAATTCTTTTTTTCAAAAGACAAAATTCACCATGCAGAAAAGTGTCTTTTGAAAAGGCTAAAGGACGTTTGGCCATTATCTTTTCAAAAAGATGATTTCTTTGTAGATTGAAATCGTCATTGAAGAGGCGGTTTTAACTTACCTTCGTCGTCTTCTGAAAATCTTATGCATCCCCATACCAACCTGTAAACGCATAAAAACATATATATATATATAAGAGCGGTTTTAACTTACCTTCGTCGTCTTCTGAAAATCTTATGCATCCCCATTCCAACCAGTAAATGCATAAAACATATATATATAGAACATTACAAACTTTTCATGTATAAAAAAATCCTAGAGTACGTAGCTTGCATTTTTAACAAATCTTAAAACACATAAAATACTAGAATATGATTAAAATATACCATTTACACTAGTATCAAAGAATAACAATGTCTCTCACACGCTAAACACTAGTATCGAAGCATAACAATCATGCCCACACGATAGTCGTCCTCTAGGTCTCTTATGACATCTTTCATGTGTTTGTATTATGTTACTTGTGAGAAACATTCTTTATTAGCACAATCTTCATCATTTACATATTTGTTAGCCACAACATATTCGTCTCCACAATAGGTATATCTTCTAATTTTTGGGCACACCTCATTTCTCATCACTGGATCTACTGCCCGTCGTCTGCGCTGTTGAGATTAATGACACTATAACAATTAGGTGCTATAATAGCACACAACTACCGCGTTTTGGAGCAAAACACGATGGAAACTAAAATCGTGAAATGAAAATTTCGCGAGGCCGCTCGTTTCTCTTTACCAAATGAAAAATTCCCAACCCATGTCTCTCTCTTTCATAGTAGTTCTCAGCTATATCTCACAGCTCTATCTTCTCTCTCGATCTCGAAGGTCACCAACGAGCTCTCTCTTAGCTCGCTCTCAAGAACCTCTATTTCTTAGCTCTCTCTCTATATCTCTCAGCTCACTCTCGTGAAGCTCTCTCACATCTCTCTTTTAGCTTCATCGCAGGTTTCTCTCATGGCAGTAAACTCTCCCTTGCAGCTCTCACTCTCTCAGCTTTGTCTCCCAGCTCTCTTCTACTTCGATTTCGCAGCTCAGAACCAGAGGTAAGAGTTTTATTATCAAACTATTGTCTGATTTTTATGATTTTTAAGTTTTATCTGAGTTGATTAGGGTCTGTGTTCCCGAATCTGGTCATGCAGTAAGTTTTGAAATGTAAATGTTCTCGATTTCTGGACATGCAGTAAGCAGAACTTGATTCTGGTTTATTTTTACAGATCAGAGCGGTTGAGGTTGTTTCACACAAGGCTTATTTTACTGCTGTCGAATGTTTATATTATAACGATGTAATTTGTGTATCAATTCGCCCTTTCTTTGCATTTTATATAAATGTGGATGAGTTTATGAGTGTTGATAACTGTTTAGATGTATGAATTCGGGATTTATGAGGGGCAGAACTTGATTCTGGTGGCTTGCCATTTGAGATCTCTTACAGCAAGAAGCATCACTTTCCAGGTCTCAGGGATGTATGATTTTGGAATTTTTTAGGGGCAGGACTTGATTCTAGTGGCTTGCCATCCTAGATTCATGTAACTATTGCCTCCTTTTTCATTTATCTTGTTTATGTGTTAAACATGTGAAGAAATCTTTTGTGTAAAATCTTTTGTACTGTTCTATTTGCAGAATTAGCTGCTGGTGGTGGTATTCTATGTGAAAAGTAGGGAATATTGAGGCAAATCCATTACCTTGTGTGAAAATAAAAGGGTGGATACAAATTGTTCTCTTATCCATTCCACTTCTCCATTTACTCAAACCCTCACAAATTATTCTCTATAATCATAGAACTGAACCAGCTTCCCTACGTGGCCTCTCATCCTCTCTCATGAGCTCTCCATTGGTAAGCTCTCTCATTTTGTTCTCTTCATATTTTATCAAGATTTCTGTAAATTTTGTATGATAACGGGTTCATTATAAATTCTTCTGTATTAAAAAAATACTTCTTTTCCAGAAGATCCAAGTAAAGGCACCCAAACTATGAGGGTACAACTTTTTTGGCATGTGAAAGTGCTATTGTGTTGCTTGTGTTAGTGATTCTGAATTTCTGGATTTATTTTTTCAAAAATACGTTTATGAATCACAGAATGCCAAGAAAGTCTCTTTATGAAAGTGTAAGAGCTTAAGGTGGATAAATTTAACTTGTTGCTCAATTATACCTAATAGATTGTTGTCTTTTGCATGATTTAAATTCAATCTGCAGAAACTACTTTTGAACGTAGAATGGCTTAGTCCATGAGTTCTATGATTTAATGTAGCCGAATATGGTCTTTCTAATTCTTAGTCCATGAGTTATACAAAGTTGCATTCTTAGTCTATAAGCTAAATATGGTTTTTGCCAAGCTGTTAAAGCATCTATGTTGTTGAATTTGTTAAACTCTTAAAAACCTATTTGTTATGTGTAACAACAACATAAGTTGCTTTCATTTTACCATTTTCTCCATTTGGCAAATTTCTTTTCTCGTTGCATGCTGGTTGGTGTATTTTGGCTTTCCTATTTTACTACCCTATATTTTATGATGCTCAGAACTTGAGCTAAGGTTCTCCCTTTCATAAAAAGAAAGAAAAGCTAAGTTATAAACGTTAAATTTCCCTTCTTCATTTCTCTGTTTCTGTTTTTTCATATGAATGGTGGTGTATAGTTATTTGGTTTATGAAAGGGGTTTAGAGAATAGGATAAAGGTTCCAAGATTCATTTCTCTATTTTTTTATATGAAGGGGGGGTTATGTTTATATATGTTTGGTCATTTTTCGTAGTCTTAGGAGTTATTTAGGATAAAAAATTAGAATAATTGATAGAAACATGGTGATATTGAAGAACAATCTAAGATACCAATTGTTTTATACCATGATTTATTTTTCTATTTAGACTCCTTTTGCTGGGACAAAGTCTAGCTAAAGATTGTGAAAGATAAGATCAAGCTACTAGCATTTTTGTTAAGTGAAGCACATTCTCTTTTGAAATAGGTAAATACTCAGAGCCTTGTTATATAACTATTTAGGATACTTGTTTTTAGTAAAAATACAGTACCCACTCTTTGAATGTTGAAAAGTGTATGTGGTTATGCCTTTAGTTTTCCAGTAGCTGTGTTGAAAATTTATGAAGTTATATTACTAGTAAGAAAAGCCGACTACCTCTCGTTTTAATACATTTTTTCCAAGTGACTTTTGTCTTAATCTTCTATTATTGATGTGGAATTTGTCTATACTATTGCAAAACTTACGAAGTTTGATAACCCAATCAAGATTGCTTTATCCACACAGTTTTATTTTCATTGACAACAAAGAGAAATAAAATAAGTGTGGTCTGGATAGCGATGTATATAGAACTACTAACTAGCCTCCACTTGGTGTTAATAAAATGAACGTCAACTCAAAGTGATTGCCCATGAGGTATATTTTCTTAGTGGTTTTTTATAAGTCAGGTAATTATTGTTATATTATTTCACATTGGGTTTGCTGAAGCGACATATGTATATTGCTATATGATTTCACATTAGGTTTACTCGAGTTCATTCGTCACTTATCTGCTGTAAATTATTATGTTGTGATAGTTGTGAAATACAAAGGATAATAGCTTGCGGCATGCAAGTGTTGTATTCCTAATTTTGTTGCTTCAAACTTGACTATTTTGTATCACATTGGAGGATCTTAAGAACTCATTAATCAGAAATTAAAAGCATTGTTCTATTACTTTGGAAGACCTTATTATACTACAGTTCAATATAAAGTGAAATAATGAAAATCATGAATTGTCATGATTTGAAGATTGATCATCACCTTGGGTAATAGTTTTCTTGTAGACGCTTCATGTTGTACTTTCATGTCAGGAAATACATAATTGCATTAGGGAGGAAAAACTATATTACATTTGTTTTCCTAATGGCAGCAAGCCTTCTTGAGGCAAGTTTTGCTTCCTCTTGGGCTTTTAAAGACTGTACTAACCTATTCTTGTTTACCATTTACTTATGAATGTGCTTCTCAACTTATTTAGATAATTGAGAAGCTTGGAGTTGGATTTAGCCAGCCTCCATTTACTACTTATTGTTACATTACATGCCTTATTAACTGAGAAGCTTGGAGTTGCTCACAAAAACAAATTACGTTTGTATCTCATATCCCCTCCTTCCTTTTTCTTAAGGAAAATTATGTTTGTATCTCATAGGGACATTTGTTAATAAGAACCCTGCTTTTTCATCTCTTTTTTCTTTCCCTCCCATATGGCCACCTTCAAGCATAAATGTTGGTTTTGTTGAGTTCAATATGCTGGGTTCAGGTGTTAGTAATATGAAAATATAATTTGTTATCTTATAACTTTTCATTCTACATGGAATTCTCTTTTTGAAAAAAGGATGTGAATCAAATGCAAGACATGCATTTGACAATGCCAGAAGCATAGATCCTTTGCTTGCAATATCTTGGGCTGGCATGTCAACTGATTTTGATGTTAGGTATTATTTCATTCTCTATATAAGTGTACCTTTTATTTTCCAATATTGATGTGTTTTTCTTATTTCTAACTGGTTTTTGTTGTTCTAAAGACTTGATCATTCATTTTTTTATGTAGTTTTTCTGTAGTGAGCCTTAAATTATTAGTGTCTAAAAACCAACACAATGTAAGCGCTTTGGGTTTATATAGTATGATATCATTAGTGTTTGGCCTTGAATTATCAATGTTTCATTGTGCTTACATGGCTATTCTGTATCACTACTTTAAGTTTATATTATATAATCACTTGGAACCTGCATGTTTATCTGTCTCTTTCTCTTTATTACATGTTTAAGTTCTTGGAGAAAACAAGGATTAGTGGATGGATGTCTTTGGTTGGTATATTGTTATGTATAATAGGTAACGCTATAGAGATTTTTCTCTATTGCATAAGTTAAGTTAAGAGTTAAAATCAAATTATCCTTGGACTTTAAATTTACATCTCTTAATAAATGATCATCATCTGTCTTTTTTACCAGCATTACTGTTTATATGCTATGCATTAAAAAAAACGTGATACCATAAGGCAATCTTCAAAGTCCAACCCTTTTGTAGGTCAAAATTCAACTTTACATTGAGTTAAGATTTTATCATTCTTTTTAAGACTTTGGATAACATTAGGTAGTGTGATAGTTCTGTGATTGGTTTCTATTTTTGTGTGCTGCTAGTTCAGAGTCAGTTAAGCATATTTTTTGTGTGCTGCTAGATTGTACTATTTGAAATAGGAGGCTTGCTCCTTCATTTGAATGGATCATCCATACTTTGGTACAACACTTTGATCTTGTCCTGAAACACCACCAATGCAGTTACCTTCGCCACCACCTCCTCACCAAGGAAAACCATCAAGTGAACCTCCTAGAGTACCTCCAACTTTAGTACATAGATGTGAATTTGTACTAGATTTTAGTTTTTTTATAAATTATTTTTGCTTGTTCAATGTAAAAATCAATATTAACATATAATTATCATTTTGAGAAGTGATTTCTAGTAGACAATTAGTATGTAACAATTTTGACTAATTAAATAAAATGATATGTGATTTTGTTATTTTGTTATTTCATAATATTTTCTTAAAGTTATTTATTTTTTATATTTGTAGTATAAGTTATAAAAAATTATAAAACGTATTTAATAACATTAACAAAACAATAATGAAAAATGCTATGAAAGACCTACGATAGCACTTATAAAAAGCTATGAAAGATCTACAATAACATTTATAAAAAGCTATTTAAGGACCTACTACAATATTTATAAAACGCTATGAAAGTTTTTTATAGCGTTTTTAAAACGCTCTGAAACTCTTATTATGGCATTTTTAAAATGCTATCAAAGGATTTTCCAGCATTTTTCAAATGCTATAAAAATGTTTTGATAGCGTTTAGAAAACACTATAAAAAGCTTTTGATAGCGTTTAAAAAACGCTATCGTAGAATTGTTTTTGGCATTTAAAAAACGCTATCATAGTTAACAGACTTTTAATAACGTTGGTATAAATAGCATTTTTGAAAATGCTACTGAAACCCTATGATAGCATTTTTTGACCGCTATTGTAGCCTTTTCTTGTTGTAGTGTGAACGGTTTAGAAGTGGAACTAACTTGAGTCACTGACTCATCTCTAAATATATTCCTGAGCAATTTCAATAATCGGGTTCATTAATATTCCTGGCATAGTAGGTGCTATCACACATTCAATCATAATCGATTCGATGGAATCATTTAATCTTAAAGGGGAATGAGTCTCGTAATGGTAAGAAAGTAGGTTGTTTAGCTATGGGCCTAGCAAAAGAAAAATTTGGATAAGATCCAATAGGATCTCCACCTTTTAATTTGGACGTGACTGGTGACATATATGGTTCTTGTTGATACATGCAATCATCATCTAAAATCTGAGATTTGCGTTGACTGTTATGAGATGAGGTATGCATTGAACCTCTTCTAGACAATGGAACTTAATAAGATGCATTTTCTTGTCTTATTGCTTGTACTAACACTATGAATCTGAGGTGTTATCAAGATGGCTCAACATCTTCCAGTGTCAAGTTGTTAATGTTATCCAAGTTGTCCGTCAATAAGGATAAAAAAAGTTTATAGTAAGTTTTTATAAAATAAACTCATAAGTTGTATACATAATTGAAAAATATTACTAAGTCTAAAAGACTCATGGTTGAGTTATATATCGTCGCGTGATTACCTTATACAACTGCATAAATGAGTTGGCAGGTCCATCTTCATCCACTTTCCCCTTTTGCCAACCTACTAACTAATATACAAAATTTCAAAAGTAAATCTAGACGTTCATAAATAAATCTAGACATTCAAACTTCCAGAAGTAAAATTTCATAAGCTATCAACATATTCATAAATAAAATTTTAGAAGTTGTAACCACATACATAAATATAACACAAGCTATATACATATTCATAAAAATCTGAAAAACTTAGAAATTAAGTTTCTAAACTTCCAAGATTTACAAAAAAAAAATTAGAATACCTTGGTTCAAAAGTTGAAACATTTAAGCTTTCACCCAAAAGGCTATGAAAAGAGGAAGAAGCTAAGCGGCATGAAAAATTGTAGTTGCTACCATCATAACAACATGTATAAGAGCTAAAATGGGGGTAAGTTCCATACTTGTGGTAGAGAGAGCTTGCGAGTGAATTGAAAATACCTAGGGTTTGGGACTTATATGTGATAGTGATATATATATATATATAAGATTTTAGGAAAATGGGTTGTTTGGATGGCCTGAGGTCTTTAANGAGATGTGGGAAACGGAGCGAGAGGGAAGGAGAAGGAGAGAGAGGGAACGAGCGAGAGTGAGAGCGATAGCGATAATGAGAGAGAGAATGAGAAGGAATGAGAGAGGGAGACAAAGCGGGAGAGGGGGAGAAGAAAGAGAGATGAGGGAGAGAGAAGGAGAGAGAAAGATAGAGGGAGAAGAGATAGAGAGGGAGGCAGAGAGGGAGAGAGGGAGGAGAGAGAGATAGAGATAGAGGGAGGGAGGGAGGGAGGGAGAGAGGAAGATGGGGGGAGAAGGAGAAGAGAGAGTGAGGGATAGAGGGAGAGAGGGAGGGAGAGAGAGTGTGTGTGTGTGTGTGTAACACCCCTACTGTTCGACTTACCTTAAGGTTAGGGGCATTTTGGTGTTTTCCCTATCACATTTAAGTTCATTAGTTTTTACGCATGTATAATATTTTGATGCCGTGTGCATGTTAATTAAGTGTGATTTTTTATGATATTTCGATTATGGTATTTCTTTTTGGGAAATTATTTTCGTACCGAAAACTTTAGGGTTTTGCTTTGTTTAGGGTTAGATTATGTAAGATCTATTTTTTTCCCTACCTCTTTGATTTGGTTGAATATATCCATCCCCCTTTAGGAATTAGGTTTCTTTCCTAAACTCTAGGAGAAGAAATGTAGGAACTTTCCTAAACTCTAAGGGTGGAGTTTTAGAAACTTTCCTGAAAACCTAAGCCTAGGGTTTTAGAAATATTCTCTTTTGCTAATCTACTATATAAGTTTCCAGAACCCTTTTTTCCTCCCATTTTAACTCCTCACTCTCTTGGTGTCGAGCAACAGCCTCCCCCCTCTCTCTTGAGTTTTGTTGCAGCCGCTTTCCCCTAATTGTGAGCATCAAACGGCCACCACCTTCAAACCCTTGTGATTTTTGGCTTCTTTCTTTCTCTCATTCTCGTGAAACCATCCTTGCACGACAAGCACCTCTTGGTCCTCACCTTTGTGCCCTTTTGTCCAAAGAAGATTTGTGCTCTAGGCAGTGGCCGTTAACTTGAGTGGTAGACGTTGATTCGGCGTTCGCGTTTTTGGTATAAACACTTGCTACCTTTGCTTTGCTTTGAACATAATGATTTAGTTTAGATTCACATGTTTTATTCTTGGATCTGTATAATGATTAGTTTTAACACCCTTTGACATTTTCGATAAAAACAATATGAATTTCCATGAAAAACTGGGACTTGTCTGAGTTTTCTAGACACTATAATTTTGACTTCATGTTTTGAAACAAAATCGATAGAGTTTGCATCTGAAATTTTTATGGTAGATTCTAAACATGTTGAATCACATACTGTAGACAAATTAGATCAAAATTCGATCTCTGTAAGGTTTCTGTTTTGTTTAGAGGAAAACAGTTTTCGATATCCAAGTTTAGGGTTTATTTCGGTACGGAGATCAACTCCGTTTGATCTAAACAAATTTCAGAAATATTTCAGATGTATCCCTAGTAACTAATTAATGTTTAAAAAAACTATGAGATTTTCTTACTGAAATATATTTCAAACATTACTGTTTTATTTAGAGAAAAATAGTTTTCTGTAATGATTTGATTTTCATGTTTTCACACATAAACGACATCGGAATTTCACGAAATTTTATTTTTGAAACCTTAGTTTACTCGGGGTCAGCCTGATTGAAATATAAAATTTTAGAGAACTCTAGTTTAAGTTATGTCTGTTGTTACCGAGTCTGTGCTCAGCGTTACTTTCCATTTATGGATTACCCTTTTGTATTGAATATATATAGTGTTATTGTTTTAGGAGTTTAAATTTTGTAGTTCTTTAGCGAGTGATCAGGTAAGTGAAATCTTACATATGTAACTGTATGGTTGATTTGCTGTGTTTGAAAAATGTGGTTCTAACTCTAATTTTCTCTTCCATGTTTGATTATGGTTTTCATATATTTTCATTGTGTTATTATACTGTACTCTGAAAGATGTTGTGTTCAATGATTTCTGAAATTGATCTTGAAATGTGTTATAAGATATGAAAGAATACTGTTTGATCAGAGAACGTAAAGTATAGTGTCATTAGAGTCACGTACCCACCAAATCTCTGTATAGGTTACCTCATCCTAAAAGAGAGAGGGTATGTGAATATGCTCTAGTTAGTTATGTGAGAATGCATCAGTGTAATTGGTTCCACCTTTTCGAAGGTGTGGAATGATACTCCTGAGAAAGGTCACTTGTACGTACCTCGTAAAACTAACAATTTACCTCGTCCTTTGGGAGAGGGTTTGTGAATATGCTCTAGTTAGTAATGTGGGAAGGCTTTAGTGCAATTGGTTCCACCTTTTTGAAGGTGTGGAATGGTACTCGTGAGAAATGTGACTTGTATGGACCCTACAAGAGAGAGGGTCTGTGAATATGCTCTAGTTAGTTATGTGAGAAAGTGTTTATGTAAAACTATGTAAGAATACTCTGACATGCAATGTATGTGTTTGCGTTTGTGTGAAGTTATGTATATATGATTTTACTTACTGAGTATATTTTTATACTCACTCTGTTTTATTTTAAAATTTTTAGATGAAGAAGATGCGTTTGTTACGGATGAAGTCTAGAGTTTTTGGCACGTGACTAAGTCCGATTCGTACTTTTGAAAAAAAAAATTGAAGTTTTATTTTATTTCGTTAAAGTTCACATACTTTTATTTATTTTCTTTCGATAGGCAATTATGGCTTAGTAATTTGGAGATATTTGTCGTTTAGAATTTTGCATAATAAATCAGACTTCATATAAGTATTAATTTACTCTTGTTTAGTTTAAAAAAAATTGACTAAGCTTCCGCGAGTTTGTTTGCATAAATTATATAAAGGAATTTTGGAGAAATTTTTGGGCTGTTATAGTTGGTAACAGAGCAAATACGGTTCTGTGGACAAATCTATTAATAAAAAAGTTTTCTAAATTTTGAGTCAATTGACGAAATGATTTTCGGGAAATTTTTTAGAATGTTAAGAGTTTCTATCAGAAGTTAGGGATGTGATGTGTTGTGGTTAGGAAACAACAATGAATTATTGATATGTAATCTCTGAATGAATTGTGTGACCGTCTTAGTTATGAACCTTTTGAACAATTCAGGATCAACTGTTGAAGATGGAGAAATTTCTTATACGAAGTCCCATTTCACTCCATGTGTTATGAGTATTATAGCAAGGCGGTAAAACCCGCACCATAGGTGTTCAGTTGTGGTACAGATCCAACGATTGTCAGGAGGAGACACGTAATCATGTTCCAGCACCGAGCAAAAGGAGGTAAAATCCTCCAGTAGTTAGAGATTTCCCTCATGAGGTGGGAATATGATGTTTTCTAGTGAAGTATAATGATGATGGGGATGAGTCGGTTGGGTCCAACGATGAGGAAGTTAACCAACCCTTACATCTAGCTCCTAGACGTGTACAAGCTGGGCTTCAAGCTTCTGTTTTTGGGACTACCCACCTGGTTGCAGCTCCAGGGCGCATATTATCCCTAAGTCCCCAGATCTATAAGAAGATCCTGAAGAAGAACCAAATGAAGATTTTTACTGAGTTATATAATTCCTAAGGATAGTATTGAATAGAGATTCTTTATACTGTTTTACCTTAGAATAAGTAGTTCAGTTAGTTCCGTCTAGTACATACTACCATTGCTAACAAATTGATTTAAACTACTCTGATTCAGGCTATAAAAGCATGTTTTTGTTATGGTAAGATCAGGGATTTTCTTAGGATTGCCTAGAGATTATAGATAAGTCAAATGACTGATTAACAATGATTATTGGGGTTAGTTGGCTAGCGTGTTGGATACATGAATGTTGGAGTTAACACTAAATCATATAAAGGTGGTTAAAAACTTCTCGAATTTTTTTTCCTGAGACGTTGTCAGGCATACCGCCCATTAGAGAAGTGGATTTCAAGATCGAGTTAATCACCAGGACGACCCCTATACCTAAGGCCCCATAACGTATGGCACCTGCAAAGATGAAAGAGCTAGAGGAACAACTTCAAGAACTTTTGGAAAAGGGTTTTATTCATCATAGTGTCTCACCCTAGGAAGCACCCATTCTCTTTGTGAAGAAGAAAGATGGATCCATGAGGTTTTGTATCAACTATAGGGAGTTGAACAAGGTTACCATTAAAAACAAGTACCCTCAACCTCGAATAGAAGATTTTTTTATCACTCTAGGGAGCTTGTGTTTTCTCAAAAATTAACTTGCGAATAGGTATCACCAACTAAGAATAAAGAAGGAATACATATTGAAAACTGCCTTTTGTTCTCGGTAAGTATATTATAAGTTTTTTGTCATGCACTTTGGGTTGACTAATTCCTTTGCTACATTTATGGATTTGATGAATCGGGTTTTTCGAGATTTCTTAGTTCAATTTATCATTGATTTCATAAATGACATCATAATCTACTCTAAGTTTGAGGAAGAACACAAGGAACATCTCAAAATCACACTACAGATTTTAAAAGACCAGAGGTAATATGCCATGTTCAGTAAGTGCAAGTTTTGGTTATCTAGGATAGCCTTTTTGGGACACATAGTTTCAAAAGAGGGTATATCTGTGGATCCAGCAAAGGTAGAAGCAGTCATGAACTAGAATCGTCCAACAAGTGTTAAGAAGGTTAGGAATTTCTTGGGATTGATAGGTTATTATAAGAGAATTGTTGAACGATTCTCTAAGATTTCTACACCATTGACCAAGTTAGCGAGAAAGAATGCGCGGTACTTATGGTCGGAAGAGTGGGAAAAGGGTTTCCTAGAACTTAAGCAAAGATCTGTTTTAGCCTCAGTCCTTACTGTGCCCTCTCAGAATGACGGATTTGTCATCTACAGTGATGCCTCGCGTGTGGATTTGGGTTGCGTCTTGATGCAACATGGAAAGATTATATAGCCTATGTGTCTCGCCAACTGAAGGGTTATGAATAGAATTACCCAATCCATGACTTGGACTGGCAATGGTAGTTTTTGGCCTAACGATTTGGCGTCACTACCTCTATGAGACGAAGGTCGAGATCTACACAGATCATAAGAGTCTAAAGTATATATTCACATAGAAAGAGCTTAATATGAACGTGTGATTAACTACCACCCTGGAAAAGTAAATGTGGTAGCATATGCATTAAGTGGGAAATAATGCTCTTTAGCAGCTCACATTTCCACCCAGAAATCCATTCAAAAGGACTTGGAAAGTTTGGAGTTGGAATTAATGGTCAAGAGCATCAGCTATGTTTGCTCAACTGACGGTGCGACCGACACTTCAGGATAGAATATGTGATGCATAACATGAGGACTCGTCTTTAGTGAAGATTACATTGGAGATTGGGAGTTCTAAAAGGAAATGATTCTCCTTGTCTCGAGATGGAGTACTAGAGTTCAATAACAGAGTTGTTGAAGCTTTTAATGAGGAGCTAAAAAAGGATATTCTTATAGAAACCCACTCTACTCCCTACTCAGTATTATAATAGCTATCAAGCGACATGATAGTACCCTTCGAAATATTATATGGAAGAAGTTGGTAAGATTTGGAAGTTGTTTGGTCGAGACATGATCCAACACGCTAATGAAGATATTGGTAAGATTTGGAAGAGTTATGTGGTTATACGGAGCAAGATTGCACCAGTTAAAGGAGTTATGAGATTTGGAAAGTAGGGTAAGCTTAGTCCCTGTTTCATAGGACCTTTCGAGATCTTAGAGCGGATTGGAGTTGTCGCATATCATGTAACCTTACCCCCAGCCTTGGCAGGAGTACATGATGTGTTTCATTTATCTATATTACGAAAGTACATTCTCGACCTGTCTCACATCTTGAGTTATGAGCCACTCCAATTGCGGGAGGATTTATCTTACGAATAGATTCTGATTCAGATCCTAGATCGAAATATGCAAGTGTTACGCACTAAGGAGATTCCTTTGGTCAAGGTACTTTCGAAGAACCATTAAGTTGAAGAAACAACTTGGAAACGAGAGGACGAGATTTAAGCATTATACCCAGATCTCTTTTAAGACTTATCTGAATAGGAATGATTCTCAGTGTTTGGCCACATCAGCGGAGAAGAAAAATAATTAAGGTAAATGCCACAGAAGCATTATGGGAATAGTTGAATTTTCCATGTTGGCATGTCTGAAGAAGCTAATCTGGAGCTACTCGCCTAACCAATGTAGCTGAAATATAAAAGTCACATAGGGAGTCATGAAAGCTAGAGAAGCCAATTAAGGGAATCATAATTTGAACCTAAGTCATCATTTTAAAAGAAAATGGGAAGTTCATAAGTCCATCTCAAAGTGAAAACGGGGCCATGGTTTCACTGACAGAGACCAAGTCCTTGGGAGCGTCTACATAGGCCATTCTCAGAATGGGAAAGTCTGAAGAACGGAAAAAGAAATGTCTTCAGAATGAAATGGAAACATCTTCAAAATGGGAAAGTCTGGAGATGGGAAAAGGAAATGTCTTCAGAACTTAAGAAAATAAGTTGAGGAAAGAACTTCAGGAAAGAAAAGAAGTGGAGGAAAGAACTTCAAAAAGAATAGAAGTTGAGGAAAGAACTTCAAAAAAGAAAAGAAGTTGAGGAAAGAGTTTCAGAAAAGAAAAGAAGTCGATGAAAGAGTTTCAGAAAAGAAAAGAAGTCGAGGAAAAAGCTTCAGAAAATAATTTGAGGAAGGAACTTCGGGAAAGAAAAAAAGTTGAGGAAAGAACGTCAAGAAAGAAAATAAGTTGAGGAAAGAACTTCATAGCAGAAAAGAAAAGAAGTTAAAGAAAGAGCTTCAGTAAAGAAAAGAGTTGAGGAAAGAACTTCAAACCTGAGAATAGAAAGGTTGAGCTGAGTAAAGAAAAGCAGAGAAAAGAAAAACTTAGTAAAGAAAAAGCCAGTAAAGAAAAGTCAAGGAAGGTCGCGGCTTCAACATTTTAGAACGGGAAGGCCAAGAGTAAAGGAAAAAGAAATGAGAGAAGGAAAAAGAAAATAAGGAAGCAGTAGAAATTCTATCAATAAATGCAGATCATCAAACTCAAACTCATGCAATGCAATTATGAAACAGTACACTCGTTCTTTACTCATCTCAATAAATTATTATGTTATTGTACAACATTCTTGTCACAGATCTTAACGTATGAGATAATGAAAATGAAAATGAAGAAACAAGAAAACTCTATCAATGAGTTCGTAGTAAAAGTAATAAAAAGACATAACAACAAATGAAGAAGAAGCAATCATAATAAAAAAAATTACTCGAAAACTGCAAAGCATTTGTGAATGGGTACAGGAAAAAAAGGAAACAAAAAAAGATCAAATCTTGTGGTTCAGCCAAGTGCGTAAACGAGTTCCAGCCAGATCAGATTCGTGGTTTAGCCGAGCATACAGACGAACTCCAACCAGATCAGATCTCGTGGTTTAGCCGAGCACGCAGACGAGCTCCAACCAGATCAGATCTCGTGGTTCAGCCAAGCGCGCAAACGATCTCCAGCCGGATCAGATTCATGGTTCAGTCGAGCATGCAGACGAGCTCCAGAATGGATCAGATTCACAGTGAAGTGCAGAGGAGTGCCAGACCAGACTTCGTGGTTCAGCCCAACGGTAGACCAGAAGGTAGAGCTGATCCCATACCAGAAGGTAGAGCAAAGCTCAGACCAGAAATCTCAGAAGTTCATGATGTGAAAGTTTTAGGAGGTGAACTCAGACCAGAAAGCTCAAACCCGAACGCCAAAAGCTTTAGCATTTCAGAAAAGAAAAAGACAGAATTTCAGAATGAAGAAAAGAACTTCAGAGCAGAAATTCTTATCCAAAGTAATATATATGAACGTCTATGAGGTCTTAATAAATCTAGTTTTAAAGATCGAGGAATCAAATCATTACACCTGCATGAAGAGAGACTTCATCAACTGTAATGGTGCAAATGCACATGAATAATTCTCGGTGTTCGGCCACATCAGCAGAGAAGAAAAATAATTAAAGTAAATGCCACTGAAGCATTATAAGAATATTTGAATTTGCCATGTTGGCAGATCTGAAGAAGCTAATCTAGGGCTACTCGCCTAACCAAGGTAGTTGAAGCATAAAAGTCGCATAGTGAGTCATGAAAGTCAAAGAAGCCAATCGAGAGAATTATCATCATGGCAAAGGTGGTAGCAATCACAACAACCATTAGATTCGCCACACTACGTTAAATGATTCAAATTTAAAAAGTTGTTAATGTTGATAAGCTAGATCTGAGAGAATATTCTGTTAATTTTATTTTCACATAGAATTAGATAAAGTGTATCAAACTATATGTAATCGATTGAAAGTCTATAAATAAAGGCAAGATGTAACTCCAAACAGGGAAGACAACATCTATCAACACCCTTAAGAAACAAACTGACTATGCAGTTTGCATTAGCTTCATAATGAAATATATCAAAATCTCCTCGTGTTATTACCTCATTCTCTCTCTTAATTATTCTCTATATTTTCATATTATGATGTAGAGAATTCACGATTAATTCTCAAACACCGTGAATTTTTTCCTTAACACTATCCATGATAAGTTTTCGAGGATGAAATTTTTTTTTAAAGAGAGGAGAATATAAAACCCCTACTGTTCAGCTTACCTTAAAGTTAGGGCATTTTGATCATTTTTCCTCTCACATTTAAGTTCATTAATTTTTATGCATGCATAGTAAATTGATGTCATGTGCATGTTAGTTAAGTGTGATTTTTTTTATTATGGTATTTCTTTTTGAGAAATTATTTTTGTACCGAAAACTTTAGGGTTTTGCTTTGTTTAGGGTGCGATTATGTAGGTTCAATCTTTTTCTCTTCATCTTTGTGTTGGCCGAATGTCTCCCTCCCCATTTAGGAATTATTTTTCTTTCCTGAAATCTAAGAGAAGAAACGTAGGAACTTTTCTAAACTCTAAGGGTGGAGTTTTAGAAACTTTCCTAAACACCTAAGCCTAGGATTTTAGAAAGCTTCTCTTTTGCTAACCTACTATATAAGCTTTATGAACCCCTTTTTGCCTCCCATTTTGACTCCCCACTCTCTTGGTGTCGAGCAATAGCCTCTCTCTCCCCTCTCTTTTGAGTTTTGTTGCAGCCGTTTTCCCCTTGTGAGCATCAAATGGCCATCACCTTCTAACCCTTGTGAGTTTCGGCTTCTCTCTTTCTCTCATTCTTGTGAAACCATCCTTGCACAACAAGCACCTCTTTCTCCTCGCCCTTGTGCCCTTTTGTCCTAAGAATATTTGTGCTCTAGGCAGCCGCTCCCCTTGTTAGAGTCACGTACCCACAAATCTCTGTATATGTTACCTCGTCCTTCATGAGAGGGTCTGTGAATATACTCTGGTTAGTTATGTGAGAAGACATTAGTGCAATTGGTTCTACCTTTTCAAAGGTGTGGAAATGGTAC
The DNA here is from genome assembly GCA_003255025.1 of Datisca glomerata. Lineage (NCBI taxonomy): Eukaryota > Viridiplantae > Streptophyta > Magnoliopsida > Cucurbitales > Datiscaceae > Datisca > Datisca glomerata. The sequence continues at coordinate 51,229 of QANY01002466.1, forward strand.
GTGTAAGAAATGTCACTTGTACATACCTCACAAAACTAACAATTTACCTCGTCCTTTAGGAGAGGGTTTGTCAATATGCTCTAGTTAGTAATGTGGGAAGGCTTTAGTGCAATTGGTTCCACCTCTTCGAAGGTGCGGAATGGTACTCGTGAGAAAGGTCACTTGTACGTACCTTGCAAACTAACAACTTATCGACGGATAATCTCTCCTCTACTCTGAGAGTGGTGGCGAGTTCTAATGGAAATTGTCCAGCAAACTCTGTAAGAAAAGTTTTGAGCGATCCGAATGAATGGAAAGTGTTTATGTAAAACTCTGTAAGAATACTCTGATATGCAATGTATATGTTTGTGTTTGTGTGAAGTTATGTATGTATGATTTTACTTACTGAGTATATTTTTACACTCACTCTGCTTTATTTTAAATTTTTCAGATGAAGAAGATGCATTCGTTACGGATGAAGTCTAGAATATCTGGCACGTGACTAAGTCTAAGTCGTACTTAAAAAAATAATTGGAGTTTGATTTTATTTCGTTAAAGTTTACTTACTTTTTATTTATTTTCTTTCGATAGACAATTATGACTTAGTAATTTGTAGTTATTTGACGTTTAGAATTTCACGTAATAAATCAGACTCCGTATAAGTATTAATTTACTCTTGTATAGTTTAAAAAAATTGATCGAGCTTCTGTCATAAATTATATAAAAGAATTTTGGATAAATTTTGGGCTGTCACAGAGAGAGAGAGGGGGAGGGAGGGAGGGAGAGGAAGATGGAGGAGAGAGATGGAAAGAGAGAGAGGGAACTCGTGGATGAGAAAGAGAGAGTGAGCTTGCGTATGAGTGAGATGGCTGATGGGTGAGAAAGAGAGCTCGCGGTTGAGTATTACGATATAAGGAAAATAAATAAGAAATGAGGGGGAATCGCGCGGCTAGGGCGATTAATTGCCAGTTTTAAAATCGTTTAAAAATGTAATTAGATGTCATCTTTTAAAAAGACATGATCCACTTCAATATATATTGCCGTTTGAAAAGAGGATGTTTACCTACAATAAAATCGTCTTTCTAAAAATGATGTTTGGAAATCATCTTTTCAAAACATGATTTTCAAGGAAGTGTGTCTAAAACTATGTTAGAAATAGAATAGTTTCAAATGTACGGATTCTAAACAATTTTTAAAAAATTCCTTAAAATGCTTAAAAATTGTATTGTGGTACTTTTTTTTCCCTTTTAATGAATTATCACTTGTTTGTAAGAAAAAGAGAGAAATAATATTCATAAGTCAATGTCAATGTTGAAATTAAGCATGGATTACACTAGACCTCTAATTTTTTTAACTTAGGTGTAAATCTCATTTACACCTCTAAAATTTCATCCGTTGATAATTTATACTCTTAAATTATATATTTAGCATCAAATATCTTTAAATTATGTGGATTAATTATATATACACCTCTCTTCACTAATATCTATTAAAAATTAGAAAAAATGACACTTTTACATCTCAAATTATCTTTATTAAACACTTTAAATCTTACTTACACTTTCTAACTTTCTAAAACTAATAAAAAAAACTCTAACTCACCGTTTCAATTTATCAAAACGACTTCGTTTTGGGACCATATGAAATGACCTCGTTTTATATATGTGGAAGGAAATACCCAAACTACTCCTGCACAGAAACAAAACCCATTCCCTTCTTCGTTCTTCCTCGATTCCTCACACCCCTTCTTCTAATGCCTAAACCAGCACACCTTCTCCCTTCCGTCCCTCTTTGATTCGCAGAAAATAGGAGGTTTCGTTCACAGTCCAGAAGTCTGCGAGATTTCGAAGCCTGCTCTCCGAGATTTTGATTTCCTCTCTCTCTCTCTCTCTCTCTCTCTCTCTCTCTGTTTTTCGTCAATGCTCAGCCCTGAGATCTGGCAACTTACGTAAGCCCTGAGGTGCGGCAACTTGCCGCCATTTACTTGAACCATTATTGATTTTTAGATTTCTTGACGGAGAAACCACGGACATGACGCCAGGCTAGACGAGGGGGAAGAGAGGGACATGACGGCGGTGATGGTGAGGATAAAATACGAGACTTATCTCTGGTTCAAACATGACAGATTTGGGATCCTTGCAGTTCGAGCTATATGGTCAACTATGGACTGGGTTCTCCATTGTTGACAGCTTCGAGGTCAGTAATACATGGTGTAGATCTGGCAATTTGGTTAGAATTAGATGATTCAGAGCACACCATTCAATTTGAGTAGCTCAGAATCGATTACTTGTCTTCGTAAACTGTTTTCTTGTCTCGCAATCATCTGATTAAATTTTCAATCTTCATCTGAAATTTCATTTTTTTTTTTGCTTTACTGTCTGGTGATGAAGTATTGTTTTGTTGTTCAACTGTTTGCGGATTTTTTTTCATTTTAAAGGCCATTTCAATTAGATTTGAATGAAGGCATCAGGATGTCTTATTTGTAGTCTTTCGTTCTCAAGACTATAAACAAGGGTTAGGGAAGTAGGGGGAAAAGTAATCGAAGAAGGAAGGAGTAATCAAGGGTCAGAGATTTAAGAGAGCAGTTTGGGTATTTCCATGCATATATATAAAACAACGTCGTTTCATAGGATCCCAAAACGATGTCGTTTTCATAAATTGAAATGATAAGTTAACAGAGTTAGAATCATGAGTTTTTTTTGTTAGTTTTTTAGATAGTTAAAGATTCAAATTTATAATATTTTATAATTTAGGGTTTAAAGTGTTTAATAAAATAGTTTGAGATGTAAAAGTGTGATTTTTTTCTAAAATCTAACATAATTTTTTTTATTAAATTAAAACTCTAATTAAAATTATTAAAAACTGAAAAAACACTAAATAAACTAATTTACTCTAAAAGAAAATCAAAACCGAGAAAATATCCAAATCCCGAAATTTCCCCTTCCCCTTCCCAACACCATCCCCGTGACTCACCCCACCCCCTCCAGGGAGGTGACCACATTTTTTAATCAAAAGCTCCAGGGAGGTGACCACATTTTTTAATCAAAAGCTCCAGGGAGGTGACCACACGTTACTCTCCATGTTATTTTTCATGGGTAAGGAAGTAATTTCGTTTCCTTCTTCAACATGCAGCAAAAGATCCCCTTCATCTCCTTCCTCTGTTCCTTTTGATAGAAAATCTCCTCCCTCCATTCGTGGTTCCTACTATTCGATGAACTGACTTCTAATGTCTCCTCCCCAACGGCATCCATTTTATTTATCTCTTGCTTTCTCGAGTAAATACTCACAGCTCATTGTGCTCGCTTAGCCGGAGAAAATGGTGGTTTCCGATAACACTCAAGCAACGTTCAAGCTTCGACCGATCCCGTCACCTAGAAGCTCACCTCGAAAACGCCTCTTTTCAGCTTAAAACTCTACGTTGTGATTGGAATTATAGCTGCATGTTTGATCCTAGAAAACCAAAACCCACAATTCTCTAGATACCCTAAAACTCAATTTCCATCTCTACCGTCATTTCTGCACTTAATCGATAAATTGAACCCTAGAAAGTATTTGAGGCTAAACTTGATTTTTTAGGTTTGGACAATGGGACTATAAATTGATCCATAGAAACTAGAGAAGAGGGAGTAGTGATTCCAAGCCTGCAAAAAGTAGAGTTTGTCTGGAAATAGTGATTGGGTTAGTGGGTTGAAAGGTGAAGGAGATGAAGGGGCTGAAGGGGAATTCGAGAATAAACCCAAATCTTTCCTGGCTGTGAGAATCACCGAATGGACAAGACTCCAGCGTCATATTTTAGCCTAATCATCTCATTCTCACCAAATTTTAGCCTAATTCTTTTTTATGCATTTTCAGAGTCCCAGTTTTGGATCCTTGAAAGACGATTCTTGTTTGGATCCTTGAAAGCCCACTAACTATTTTGAAAATTTCTTTTCGGAAATTTTACATGATAGATAAGTTAGGAGGGGTGTGTTAAATAGTAGAGTTTCTAGATCTATAGTTTAATAACAGATTTTCTAAACGATCAATAATTTTATATCAAAATCATTCATCTATAAAAAGAAACAAATCTATTAATTCGGGTAAATAAATTAGAAGTTATTGATATACCAATTTTATATACTCTATAATTAACGAAACAAAAAAATTGGATTAATACGAAGTCAATCTAAATATATTATAAACTGAAATTTTTAGAAGTTTCATATATCTCGCCTCCCCCTAAACTGCAATTAATGATATACTTAGAAAAAAATCTATAATTAATTGAACTAAATATCAATCAAACTTTCTAAAAAACTAATTTTCAAAAATTTAAATATCTCTCATCTCCCACAACCATTGGGTAAATCAATTTCAACCTCCTATATTAAATGAAATTAATTCAATTTTTGAAATCCATCATGATATTTCAGGAAAAAAATTGAAAAAGTAAAAGCTTAAACTAAGGTCAATAAAACTATCCTAATTATGGTAAAAAAAATCTGTCAATCAAACATAATCAAAATTAAAGAATAAAAAAAATCACTGAATACTCTTCATCTTCTTGAGACCGCCATTGACGTAGGTAAACCCCCCCCCCCCAATTGACCCCCACCTGAACAGAACCATTGAAGGCAAATAGGTAAAACACGGTAAACCAGTAGTCAATCCATAGAGAAAAGATGATTTACCTTTGCCGTCAATGGAGTTATCACTCGTCAATGGAGTTATTCCTTGTCAATAGAGTTACCTTTTGCCGTCAATGGTTCTATTTCAGGTGGACATCAATGGAGATTTGTCGACGCCAATGGTGGTCAATCGGTGAAGAAATCTACCATAGTTGCAGTTCAGGCAATAGCATTCAATTGGTGGAATACTTCTGTTTTTTTTCCTTCAAACTACTTTGATAGTTGATGAGTGATTTTTCGGTTCACAATATGGATGAACACTGAAAAATAGGTTGCTTGCGAATAAATGGTTGAAAATAACTATAAAAGAAACTCTAAAAACAGAAATAGCTAAAAATGTAGAAATAACAAAAAAATACATTGATTATCAATCGGTTATGGAAAAAAGATTTTTTCCATAACCGACAATCCATATATGTAGCGTATTAATGATAAAATAAAAATAAAAATATAATTTCAAATTAAAAAAATAGAATTAATACTAAATCCGGTAAAATCTCTTAATTAATTACAATGGTCCCACACAATATATAATAGAAAATCGTCTATAGAGGGCAAATCTATTCACACCAAAAATGTAGAAAAAACTGGTGATGTGGCAGCACCAAATCTACTATTTACCTAAGAAAAAAATCAGGCTATTACATAAATCAACATTCTAAACTTGACTATTTGGTACAATTACTTACTTCTTTTTTGTTGAATACAACTCTATTTGATTTCTATCTCTTTCTTTCTCACCCAAAGAGAAACACCTTCATCCAACCCCGACTTCATATTGTTATAAAAGCCAAAATTAACTTTGACACAGCTTTTTCCCTTTCAAAAACTCTTAAAAAACCAATCAAACAACTTCCTCATAGGCCCATTAGGTAATGCTTCTCTTTTTTGAAGATATCTCTGATGCCGCCAACAATTTCAGTTCAGGTTTAAATTAAGAGAAAAATTAATTCAGTCTTCAATACATCCCGTTGGAGATCGAGTAGATTGAGTTATTAACCAAGAAGTTCAAGAAAATGTCATATTGCCACCTATAACGACGCGGCAAAGTAGAAGACCAAGGACAAAGAATTCCATCAAGAAGAGAGGAAGTGATTCGAAGAAAGTGCACATGTTGTAGGTAAAATGGCCACATGCGACAAACATACAGAGAAAATTCCTCTCTCTCAACGTGATGGACCACCCACCGCCACGTGAAAAATCCTTTTTTTTATATTGTATATGAGCATTCATGTTGAGATACTTAAATGTAAGATTATTTGGAAAACTATACCACTTTCATGTTTAGTAAGGAAAATTGTACATCTTTTTCAAATATCAGAATATTATACATCTGGCTTACCAAATCAAATTAACCACTTACGATCTCTCTCTTCTAGCATCATCTCTCTTCCATTACCAATACACATATCAAATCAATCAAGGATGACAAGGAGGATGAGGGGGAAGGGGGATGAGGGGGAGGAGGAGGAGGGTTTAGGGTCTCGCTGAAGAAGAAGAAGAAGAAGATGGGTCGGGTCTCACTGAAGAAGAAGTAGATGGGTTGGGTCCACGAAGAAGATGGGTCGGGTCTCGCTGAAGAAGGGGGAGGGGGAGGATGGGGATGGGGAGGAGGGTTTAGGGTCTCGCTAAAGAAGAAGTTATGGGTCGGGTCAGTGAAGAAGATGGGCCGGGTCTCGCTGTAGAAGAAGAAGCTAGGCCGGGTCAACGAAGAAGAAGAAGAAGAAGGGTCGGGTCCCGTTGAAGAAGAATAGGGGTCTGCACAGTTCGACTCGATCGGTTAATAAGGGAAATTTGTAATCAAACTGAATTCACCGGTTACCTAAATAATCGAACTGAACCGAACCAAAGTAACCATTAGAACCGAATCGAAAGTAACCAAAGTAATCGCTTCGGTTTGGTTACTTGTAACCGGTTCGGCGGCACCTATAATTTTTTTTTAAATATCAAGAAAAAATTAAACTCAAAACATCAATACATTCAATAATCAAATATAATATCCATTACTCCATACACTGATCTCCAATAATTTAAAAATATAATTCTATAAACTAAGGGCTTTAGTTTTGGTTTATGGTTTATTTTAACTTCAGTAATTAAAAAAACAAAAAAATATCTATAAATATTATATGGTTGTAATCGGCTCAAACCGATTATAAATTTATTGAAAAATGTAATCGAACCAAAATTACAGTTATTAAAAATAACTGAACCAATTACAATTTGTATAGCAAAAGAAGTCATCATGATGGCTTCAAGATGATCTTGAAGTCGTCTTTTAGACATCAAGAGGACTTCAAGACCATCTTGAAGTCATCATGTAGACTTCAAGAGGGCTACAAGACGATCTTGAAGCCGTCTCGTAGACTTCATCATCTTGAATCCGTCGTATAGACTTCATTGTCTTGAAGCCATCTTGTAGACTTCAAGATGACTTCAAAACCATCTTGTAGGCATCTTGTAGATTTCAAGATGGTTCAATATTTTCTCAAAGTCGTCTTGTAGACTTTAAGAGGGTTGTAAGATGATCTTGAATCCATCTTGTACACTTCAAGATGATCTTGAAGCCATCTTGTTGACTTCAAGATGATTTCAAGATGATCTTGAAGCCGTTTTGTAGACTTCAATAAGGCTACAAGCTGGTCTTGAAGCCGTCTTGTAGACTTCAAGATGATCTTGAACCCGTCTTATAGACTTCAACATCTTTTCAAGATACATATATTATATACTATTATATATCACATGTATCTCTAGGGAACAGTTCATTCAACCTTAATTCCTACTAATGAAAAGTAGAAAAACAACCAACTGGAAATCAGTACCTGGAGGGCAATATGTGCAGGAGAAGGTATTTTTAAACTTCATAATGTATTTTTCTATAGACTTTAAGAAGGGTTCAAGATGATCTTGAACACTTCTTGTAAACTTCAAGATGGATTTAAGAACATCTTGAAGTCTTTATGTTTTGGCATTTCTTGTGTTTTATAGCGATGATTGTGGGGGTATTCACCTTGAAATTTGTTGAAGTCGTTTCATACGGGATGAACTTAGTAGATATAACTCAAAAGCGAATTCGAGACTTCCGCCGAAGAATGGCCATTGAATTATTTAGTCGTGGTCATGTAACAACTTAATTTTGGTTATTTTTATACTATATATTGATATAATTGCATATAATTTATTAGTTTCTGGTGGTATTTATTTTATTAGATCGGTACAAGATGATCTTGTAGCCTTTAAGATGGCTTCAAGATCAATACTAGAAGACTTCAAAATCATCTTGAAGAATTTAGGATGGCTTCAAGATCAGTACAGGATGATCTTGAATGCTTCAAGATGGCTTCAAGATCGTACAATATGATCTTGAATTGTTCAAGATGTTGAAATCGTGGCGCGCGCAGCGGAGACGTTTAGTTTAAAAAATGTTATCAATCGGAAAACAATTGCGACGCCACAATTTCTAAAAAATATTTTTTAATGAAAAAGATTTTTTCTCATCGAATCCATTATATATCTACATATTAAATCATAGACATACAAATAAGGCTCGTTTGGCAGCCCGTTATTGGATAGTACTAAAGTCAGGACAGTACTAAAATAGTATTGTCTGATATTTGGCAAAAACATAAGACTCATACTAACTAATACGGTGGTACTAAATAGTCTCACCCACACCGTATAACTTATTCCCCTCATTTAGGAAAGGACTAAACATGACTAAAATAAAACAGAGAGATCCCGCGAAGACACCTTCGATGAGAAGACACACCCTCACGCGAAGACAGATCCTGCAAAGACACCCTCGAAGACAGACCCCGACGCTGCTCAGACCCACCAACGAAGACTTCTTCGTTTCTACCCACACGAGGTAAGTATCTCTTCCTTTTCTGCGATTATTCTTTATTTCTTAGATCTACGTTGCGGTTGATGAGATATGTGCTTGTTTCATGTTTTATGGATTTGATTTTAGCTTTGAACGATTATAGCTTCTCTGTTTCACCGACGAAGACATATATGTGTTTCGGAAATGTTCTTCTCTGTTTCACCGCGAAGACAAATCCTCTGTTTCTCTATGTTTTTAGTTGGCTTTGTGAGAGTTTTGGTTTTACTGATTGATACTATGTTGGGATCTCAATTCATTTTCACTGAAGCTCGCATCTGATTGATAAAAAGGCATAAATTAGAATCGGTTGCTGTAGATAAATCGCTTTACTATTTTATTCTCTACTGATTGAACAATTATCAATTCAAATGATAGTAAATGGTCATTTTTAGCATTTAATCAGAAGTGGTACCTCTATAGAGATTATGATCCCAGTTCCTTTGTTGATTAGCATTTATATTGTTAGATAGTATTTCTTTTAAATTTAGTGAAATATATATTCTGAGATTCAAGCATCCATTTTCAGTCTCAACTCCTTCTGTAGGAGAAGTCCAAATTCTTCAAAATAGGCACTCTTTTGAATATAGATAGCTGGTATCTTGATGACTTGCTCGATAACATTGATAGGCTTTGTGATAATTGATATGAATTATTAAGTTAAAATATTTTTGTTTTGAATAGAGATGGATAAGAGGAAGCTTTTGATGTATCTTGTATTGGAGATGTGGCATTTGGAAACTATGAGTATGTTCATGATGACACTATGGATGATAGTTGATATGGCAGAGAAGCATTATGAAACTTATTTGTTAGCTGATCATACTTTTACTAATCGTGAAACACGACTACGTTATTGGATAGTATAATAGGAGATAGTGATATATCATGCGTGAATCAACTCAGAATGGATAGAAGAACCTTTGGTATCTTATATGAATTACTTCATAATGATAGAAGAGTGAAAAAGGATGGCTTGGTTACTTTAGAGGAGCAAGTGTGCATATTCTTGCATATACTTGCTCATCATGTAAATATTCGTACATTAGGTAATAGATTCAAACGTTCATGGGAGACCATAAGTAAGTATTTCAATTCTGTATTACATGAAGTTTTATGACTACAAGGTCGTCTACTTAAAGCAGCAACTCCGGTGCAAGCAAATTGTAATGATGAGAGATGGAAATGGTTTAAGGTATACATTATTTTAAGTTTTCTTCATGAAAAATGTTAATTGTTTTTAATTATTCAAATAATAATTCGAGTATTAATATGTTCTATAGAATTGTTTGGGAGTCTTAGACGGTACTTATATTGATGTTCGTGTCATTGAAAGTGAGAAGCCAATGTATCAGACAAGAAAGGGAGCAATTGCCACAAATGTATTAGGTGTTTGTTCCCCATACATGAAGTTTATATTTGTTCTACCAGGATGGGGAGGATCTGCTTCTGACTCTAGAGTACTTCGAGATGCGCTTAGTAGACCTAATGGACTTCAAGTCCCTACGGGTAAGATATGATGGGCAATATTAAGAAGTCCATCTTTCTATCCGTAACCTAATTGGACTATCTTAAGTAATCTAATTGAAGCTCATTTTCACAGGTTACTATTATCTTGTAAATGCTGGATACACAACTTGTGAGGGATTTCTTGCACCATTTAGAGGATCACGATATCATCTATCAGAGTGGAGAAGTGGGCGTATACCTTTAAATCATGAAGAACTATTTAATATGAAGCATGCAGCCAAGAAGTATTATTGAAAGATGTTTTAGTTTGCTCAATATACGATGGGCTATCTTAAGAACTCCATCATTCTATCATATACAAACTCATTGTCGCATTATTACTGATGGTTGTCTTTTACATAATCTGATTAGGACAGAAATGTCAATAGATCCCATGGAAATTGAGTTAGATGAAGTAAATGGTGGTCCTGTGGATGGGGAGGAGATTGATACTATAAGGACAATAGACTCGTTTGATCAATGGAGTGCATGAAGGGATAATTTAGCTATGCAGATGTATAATGAAAGGAGAAGGAACTGAGACATTAAGATAGACCTTCCATTGTTTCGTTTTTAGGATTTAGACTTTATTGTTGGATTGAGTTGCCTTACACTTCTATTGTTGAATTGAGTTGCAATATACTTTTATTGTTGGATTGAGTTGCAATATACTTTTATTTGTCTTGTGGTATTTTTCCTTATTATTGATTGATATATGTTTTGTTAGGAATGGATGGGAATAATAATTAAAATAATGAGCAGACACACGAATAACAAGTAGGCGTTCTTGGACCAAAATAGAGGAAGAGGCGTTATTGGACATACTTGATGAAGTAGTTGCAGGAGGTCATCGTTGTGATATTGATTCTTTTAAATCTGGTACTCTAATGCTTATGGAGAAATGTAACCCCCCAATCTCTGGGGGTTAAATATATGTGTAATTTCAAAGTTTCAAAAAAAAAATCTCCAATTCGAAACAAACCCTAATTTTGAGAAAATTCTCAAATTGAAATTCTTTATTTACCCATGATAGAAAAACCTTGACCTTAAATAACGGAAGCATTAAACATATCCATGATCAGAATCTTAATCATTAATTGTGGAAGCTATAAAATGTCTTAAATGCATAATTAACAAAACCTCGAAAAATTGAATTAAACTCTGAAATAAAGTCAAAACTTGAAATCAATATGATGAAGCTTTCACTCATCATAATTCGTAGAAAATCATAACATAAAATAAACTACTTAAATAACTGAGTTTAAGAGAAAATGTTTTCCTAAGTTCTAAATCGTATCATAAACTGAAAACATAAATTCCTATGTTCCAACTGGTTACAACAATCTCTCACTCATGCTGTTTGTCATCACCATCTACATCATAAACAATTGTGGGGGGATGAGTATTTTAAAATATTCAGTAAGCAAACTCACATAATAACATGCATCCACATGACAAATGCAATCAAGGCATAACATAACTTAACTTGACATAGATCATAAATGAAATAAAGTAACATACTTGATCATGACTTGACTTAACATAGCACGTAGATAACACGTGACTCAGACAAAATCATATAACAAACTTATCATATCTTGTCTTGGCATAACTGATCACACGTTAATTGAAACATATCATGACGAATTAGGTGACGAAACAAATGGAACACATCGGGCGACGAAACAGATGACACACATTGGGTGACAGAACAAATGACACTCCTAGGTGACAGAACAAATGACACTTCTAGGTGACAGAAAACGTGAACAGATGGGACCTCATGAGTGACAGAAAATATTTACAGATGACACCCAATGTATTACCAGAACATGAACAGATGATACCCTATGTGTGATGAAAGCATGAACATATGACACCCCATTCGTATAACAGAACAAAACGTGAACAGTCCTGATTTCTTGTTCACTGAGGGTCGTGCTTAAGTTCATATCTTGCTTAATTATCACTTGACTGAATTAACATAATAACTTGCAGAGTCCAACGTATGATAATAATTAATCAAATAATGCATACTGATACATGTAACAAAATCAAACATGATAACGTACTAACGTAAAATCAGTCATACCCAAATATTCAACTCATGATAATCAAATTAATATCTGAACAACAAACAATTACCAAAGTATTAACGAAATATAATCATTATTGAAAAACAGTTTAACATATGATAAAATACAAATACAAGATACAAGATACAAAGCATATACATTTATCACACATGAGTCACATTACGATGTAAATCCACTTACCTAAAACATATACATTTATCATACATAGATCACATTACAATAAAAGTTCACTTACCTGAACTAGAGGAAGAAATTAAATAATTAATGACTTGAAATCCAAAAATATAAAATCACTAAATTGTTTTTGAAATAAATCAATATTAAATAAACACATTTTTAATATCATAAAATAAAATAGATTTAATTAAAACAGTGCAGAACGAGGTCGGAAAATAAAGTATCAGGTCAGAAGTCAAAAGATAAAGCTTTGGGTCAAATGTTTCAGACCGGGCTGGTTCAGACCAGACCGGTTTGGTCAAATTGAACTGGTTCAGGAAAGAACATGCAGAATAAGAAAAACAGGGGAACGAAGAAGGAACAGGGGGGAAGAAGGAGAAAGAAGAGGAAGGGGAAAATGATTCAAATCATTCCCTAGGTGAAATACGCATAAATCAAATGTTTAAAGAATGGAAAATTTTCTTAATTTGAATAAATATATAAGAAATCCTTTTATTGAGTAAAAACCACCCATCCAATTGATTACATTAAAGGGAAAATGGCATAAATAGGCCACTTTCAAAGTAGTAAGTTAGAAATTGGCCTAAAAGAAATTAAAATAGATAAATGGCATTTTTCTAGTTAATTTAGTTGTAAACTTTTATGATTTGTCTACGAGACCCTTATTTCATGTTTCTACTCAGTTTTTTTTAATTTGAGGATTAATATCAACTAATCAAAATTTTGAAATTAATTTTAAAATATGCAATCGCCAATAATTCCTATAACTACTCCTAAATTTATGAAATATTTGAAAGATGATTTTGAAGTAGATAATTGGATAAACGAAATATCTAAAAAAAACTATCAAATATTATTTTTAAAAGTCATATTTAACTATGATCTAGAAATTTACACGACTAAATTAATTTTGTGAAAAAGAAATATCACATACTAATTGTTTAAAAATGTATTTTAACTATTATTTTTTAATAGGTAATTTAGAGCGCAAGTACAGAATTGAAAAAATTATTGAAGAATATGTAAAATAAAAACTAGGCATAAAAATTAGAGAATTTGGGAAAAACTGAATTAAAATTACAAACAAAATTTTCACTAAAATCTCTAAAATTTAGATATATCAACAAATTTCACTTTTAAATAAAGCAAATTGATAATGGATAAGATAAGCACATTTTAGACAACTAATAATTTTTCAAATCACACCAACTAGAAAATGACCATTTATTTACTACTATATTTTTCTATTTTTTAACTTAGTACCATGAAAATGGTCTATTTACTAGGATTTCTGTATATTAAAACCCACTTTAATGAAGCTTTAAAGGTCCACGTAGAAAACACAAGAGCAGAAATTGTGTTTGAAGAAAACTTCTAGTCAATATTGAAATCAGTTTATATATATCATTGAAGTCATGATAGTACTGGATAGTACTGTACTAAATTTGTCAGTCTATATTGTATTGTATTGTACTTGATTAAATAATAATGTCTAGTGTTTGATGTTGTATTAGATAAAAAACTGTATTACTTGTAGAACGTTTAACACATCATAGTACTGGATTATTGTAAAACTATTTGTCATAATTTTATTTACACAAGTCGGTTTAGAACTCATTAACATGTTATTTAATAATTTCAACTACAAAATAAACATTCATTCAACCAATCAATAATAATAATTAAAATACTTCAAAAAAGATCTTTAAACGTCATCATTCATTTTCGTAATTTATAATAATATTCATACAAAAAATTATCACCAAGGCATTACAAAATAAGTTTTCATATTCATGACATAATGCCCATCCACCAAAACATCACAAAAGAATCATCACATATAACATATATACTCCCTATAATGCCTATCCACCAAGGCATCACAAAAAATATCACATCAAAATAAGTATCCACAAAATATCACCATTTAACAAAATATCATACATCCATAAAATAAGTATGAAAGGAAACCTAAATTCATCTCTGACGGAGTAGTTTTGCAACAAATGCTCGCTTGCGCTCGTCTTTCAAAGATCTGAAAGCTAACACATTTTCTGATTTTGCTAGAATAAGAGTAAAAGCATCAATCTCATCATCAACAGAAAACCCGAAACTTTGTAACTCATCAACAATGTCAGTGTAATTTTTATCTTCACCCACGATTCTACTACTAATTCTTTCCATTCTCTCAAAGGACTTTTCAAACATTTTCTCAAAAACATTAGCAATCTGATTCAAGACAGTATGAAAGTTACTCTCTGCTCTTGTTCTCTTTTTACCAATTAGTTGAGACTAAGCCTTGTTACTTTGTTGAGAACTTGAATTTTGTGGTACTGAATGAGGAGAAGTAGCCAAATCTTTACCTATGTCATGTATATTAGCCTCCTCATACTCTCGGTCCATGTTCTTAACCATATCATTCAGAGTTTCAGCACCAAGTTCTGTTGTATGATCCTTACCAAATATACGAGTAAGCCATTCATAATACGGAAAAGGCTTGTCTCTCCATCCTTCTGCATCCTTGTTATGCTACAAGAATAAACTAATGTAAGTTAATATTATAATAACATATTCCTGACGTCAAACCAAATAAACATAACATTAGTTTCAACCTGCACATAATCTTGCCATACTTTATTACTCTCCACTTCCACACACTTTCTAACATCATTCCAACCAAAACCGCTCTTGGCCAACATGTCAATAACAATTCCATACATTTTTTTTCATTTTCTTAACTTGGACTCAATGTGTGGATTAGCCTTTAGCCCAGAGTCAGGATACTTTTCATTTAAGCTTTTCTCCATAAGCGTTAGAGTACCAGATTTAAAAGAACCAGTATCACATCGATGGCCTCCTGCAACTACTTCATCAAGTACGTCCATTGATCAAATGAGTCTATTGTCCTTATAGTATCAATCTCCTCCCCATCCACAGGACCACCATTTACTTCATCTAACTCAATTTCCATTGGATCTATTGACATTTTTGTCCTAATCTATATTATGTAAAAGACAATCAGCGGTAATAATGCGACAATGAGTTTGTATATGATTGAATGATGGACTTCTTAAGATAGCCCATCATATCTTGAGGAAACCAAAACACCTTTCAATAACATTTCTTGCAGCTGCATGCTTCACATTAAATAATTCTTCATGATTTAAAGGTGTAAGCCCAAAACTCTCACAAAGCCAACAAAAAACACAGAGAAACAGAGGGTCTATCTTCGCGGTGAAACATAGAAGAACATTTATGAAACACAGATCTATCTTCGTCGGTGAAACAGAGAAGCTATAATCATTCAAAGCTAAAATCAGATAAAAAAAACATGAAACAAGCACATATCTCATCAACCAGAACGCAGATCTAAGAAATACAGGACAATCACGGAAAAGGAAGAGATACTTACTTCGTGTGGGCAGAAACAAAGAAGTCTTCGTCGGTAGGTCTGTACAGAGTCAGGGTATGTCATCGAGGGTGTCTTCGCGGGATCTATCTTCGCGTCGAGGGTGTCTTCACGTCGAAGGTGTCTCTACTCCTCATGAGGAATTAAGATTTCCAGTAGGTTGTTTCCTACTCCTCATTAGTAGGAATTAAGGTTGAATGAATCGTTCCCTAGAAATACATGTGATATATATGTATCTTGAAAAGATGTTGAAGTCTACAAGACGGGTTCAAGATCATCTTGAAGTTTACAAGACGGCTTCAAGAGCAGCTTGTAGCCTTATTGAAGTCTATAAGATGGCTTCAAGATCATCTTGAAGTCATCTTGAAATCTACAATATGGATTCAATATCATCTTACAACCCTCTTAAAGTCTACAAGACGATTTCTAGAAAATATTGAACCCTCTTGAAATCTACAAGATGTCTACAAGATGGTCTTAAAGTCATCTTGAAGTTTACAAGACGGCTTCAAGACGATGAAGTCTACAAGACGACTTCAAGATCGTCTTGTAGCCCTCTTGAAGTCTACATGATGACTTCAAGATGGTCTTGAACTCCTCTTGAATTCTATAAGATGACTTCAAGATTATCTTGAAGCCATCATGAAGTACATGACGTACTGAACTTACATTCTTTTTAAAAAAAAATCTAATTATGAAGGTTCTCAAATTGTAACACTATTGATGATGACTAATTCAAAATCTTTGGTACCTTGGTCGCAACCTTGGTACCGTACATGCTACAATTAAAGGAATAGCTTCAAATGCGGATATTGTATGTTACATTTACGCGTGCTCTCACTATTTTCTTAACATTGTGAATGTTTCTGATCTGCATGTTAGATGACATATCTTGTAGAAAGTCGAGATAATATAAATCCACAGACTTAAGATCAAATATGTTACAATTTCAATATGATCTTTAAAGACATCTTGAAGTCATCTTGAACACTTCAAGATGGACTTCAAGATCCTTCTGAAATGAATCTTGAAGACTTCAAGATGATCCTGAAATCATCTTACACACTTCAAGATTATATTGAAGTCTCTTGAAGACTTTAGAAGCTTTTTGAAGTTTTCTTGAACACTTGAATATTTTCAAGAAGATTTCAAGATCATCATGAAGTCATCTTGAAGGCTTCAAGATGTCTTCTGAAGCCTTCAAGATGATTTTCAAGGTTTCAAGTAGATAGAAGAGGAGAGAGAAAAACTCTAGTATAAAAACCTTGTATGAGAGAAAAAAATCCTAGAGAAACCCGAGACTCAAAAATTTAAGAGGAAGGAAGAAACATACCTTGTTGTGAGGTTAAGGAAAGAAAAATGAGTTATTGCAAGGCGGTGAAAGATTTTGAGAGAAGTGAAACTGAGTTCTCAAAAAGCACTGAAAGATTTCAAGAGAAGAAGAAATGAGAGAGAAAACGAAGAGTTAGAGATAGGGTATTAGGGAAGTTTTTTTTAAAAAAGATGTAATGATGACAATATAACTAATTTGATTTATTTCTTTTTTCTTTTATTTTTACCGTCAGTTGAAATGCGTGAAAGGTAGTATAGTAACTTCACTTTTTAGTTTGAATTGATGATGGACTCAGGTTTAGATCAATAAAAATGATAAAAGGGTTAATTTTAAGTATTTAGTTTTCATAAGGTTATAGACAAAAAACCGTATTTCTCAACCAAACAAAAACACAAATTTTCATCCAACCCCACTTGAGTTGAGATTGTTATAAAAGCCAAAAGTAACTTTGACACAACTTTCTTTCATTTTCAAAAACTCTTAAAAATCCAATCACACAACTTCCTCACAGACCCATTTGGTAATGCTTCTCTTTTGAAGTTATCTCTCATGTCACCAACAATTTCAGATCACGTTTAAATTAAAAAAAATCAGTCTTCCTTACAAATTTCAACCCATTTTTCTTCAATAGTCTTCAATTTTCCTTAAAAATTATTTTTTATCTAGGAACCTGAGAATTTGTTGCAAAGGGAGGATATGTAGTGGTTTAAAGAGGAAAAGTAAGAAATTACTGTGAATATATATAAACTAGAGGGGATGAATATGTGAATCTCTAAAAATCTAAACTTCAATTAATCAATGTAGCACAATGAAAAATATCATATTAAATCAAATCAACCATTCATCATACTATTAATGATATAAAGTTATAGAGATAGAGATAGACACACACGATTTTTTATGTGGAAACCCCAACTGAAAAAAACTACGAGATCTCGTATAGCAAATAATCCACTAAGAATTTAAACAAGTACAAAGATCAGACTTCAAACCAACTCAGGTATCTCTGATCCTTTTACCGCACCTCTTGACTCCTAGTAATAATGTATTGGCTTCTGAGGGATATACGGTCGTCAATCTTGAATCCTTTTCAAGGCACAACCACCACCACGCTCGTCAATCTCGATCTCCTTATCGAGACACAAGCGTTAGACTCCATCCCAAGGCACAAGCATCAACACAGTCTCGATCTCCTCATCAAGGCACAAGCGTCTTCTTAGACTCCATCCCAAGGCACACGCATCAACACAGTCTCATCAATCTTGAACTTGCTCCAAGGCACAAGATTCACACGGAGTATGAAAAAAATTCTTTATATGTTTCCTAGAAAAACCTCACAAATCACTCAATGTAAAACTATTTTTTCTTTAAACAATAGTTCTTGATGCTTCAAAATCTAAGAACAAATCTAAAATAACATTAAAACTAAAAGTCGAAATAAAAACATAACTTGAAACTTGAAAAACTTTTATAAAATAAATAGAGAAAATTCAAAATAAAAAATAAGGTAAAATAGAAAACCACTAAAACACTATTTTTCTCTCTATATATACGTTCCTGAGAGACTAATGTGTGTATATAGGCTAGTGAAGACTTTGTGAGGAAACTAGGTCAATGTAGTCCCTTAGTGAATATGAAACTATTATCAAAAGAGTTTACTTGAATTTTTAAATAAGGAAACCTAGAATTTAAGATTTTTTTTCAAAATCAAGAAGATATTCACTATTAAAATTAAAAAATCACTTAAATAATTTGTGCTTATCCTATGCTTTGAGTCGTTAGTCTTCTTTTGGCATAAAGGATTAAATCATACACCTAAGCTAGATAGTCTCAAACTAAAACTTTTGAACTTGAGTTGACCTATTTTATTTTGTCTAGGAGTTGTCAATATTACAAATAATCAATATATCAAATTTTTACTTTAACATATATACAGAGAGAGATAAGTAGTGAATTAGTTTTAAATAAATGACATGTGGCAATGCGTGTTAAAATTCTTAATGATAATAAATAACACGTGAGGTAACTTCCGCCTATTTTTTACACAGAAGTGACAATAGGAAGTGTTGTTGAAAGAAAATGAAATTTGAGAGGGAAAATAGACGGATTTTAAAGGGGATATTTTGTATGAATTGAAAAGTTTAGAGCGTCTAGCGTGATTAACCTCTGAAAAAGTTAACAAAATCAGTTTCCTTCCAGAAAAGCTCTTTTTTCTTTAATTGTTTGCTATTACTTTTAAACTTGAGACGAACATATATATTAGATGATAAGAATGCTTAAATGGAAGGATATGATATACAGGAAGCTTAAAAAACTTCCTGTTAATTTGGGCAGCGAAAATTGTTCACTTTAAGTAAAAATCTCAAACAATTACAATCATTCACAAACTAACTCAACTAGACAATGAAACAGGAAAGATATTTAAAAACAAAAAGTGATACCCAAGATTATATATCGTTTTATCAAGATTTTCAATTATGGAACTATAAATCATTTGTATCATTTCAAGTGAAAACGACTGATCATTGCACAGTCGGTTCTCAAAATCATTTCAGTATCTGTGTTCAGATTTTATATCCGAGTAAGGAAAAAAAAGTGTTCAACTTTTTCAAATTTCAAAATCTTGTTCATTCTTTTTTTAGATTTTTTATAGAATAATATATATTACAAAAAGTGAAAAAATTAAACAATTCTTTTTTTTATAAACAAATATATTAGAAAAACAAAGGCTACAAAAAAAATGGCATACTCCTGAGAACACAAACTACAAGCCACAACTCAAGGAGGCTTCTCTAAAATATGAGGAGGTAAGTCATACTTATCAACAAGAATGCTATTGATAGGAGAAATAGGGATTGACCTCTGGTTCTAAAGTCTATCCCTAACAGTATTCATAATAACTCTAACAAGGGTATTCATATCTTTATACTTTCCCTCAAAGATCCTAGTATTTCTTTCATTCCATACAGAATACACAAAATAGTTAAGGAGTCATTTGGTCGTGCAATCTAAAATAATCATTGCAATTCAATTGCTGATAAAATATGACTGTCATATTTGATTGTGTGTATAATATATGAAATGATCGGTAGCAATTTTAGATTACTATATTTTGTACATATTAACTTTTGTTGTAAATTTGTGTAAAAAACAAAAAGTTACTTAAATAATCTTTTAGTTATACTATGCCAAAAAATTTGAAGTACAACTTTAACATTAATTTTAATTATATTTTATTTATATTTAATAAACACATTTCACTAGATGAAACTTTAATAAATTTGGTTTTAATTAAATTTATAAAATGCAAGAGACATTGAAAGAAAGAAGTGACATTTACTTTATTTTATATGATAGTACGAGAGTAATTTTATTTGATATTAGAATTGTAGTTGAATTATAAATTAGGATTGCTCCAATTCAACTACCTCAAAAGATTATAAATTAGAATAGTATGCAAACTAGGATTGCATCCTAATTTAAGGACCACTCTAAACAAAAGTGATAAATCAATTACAAGAGAACAACAATAGGATTACAAAGAAATATAGCGTAAACCAAACGGGGCTTGAAGTCTAACTTTAGGATAAGAGATTTAAGTATGTGATCTCAACTAGTGCAAGGGTAGTGGAGATCACACAATTGAGTAATAGCTATCCAAATAACATGAGCATATGAGCAATAAAAAAATAAATGGTTTGTATTTGTAAATGATTCATACAAAGCAAACAATCAGCATATTGTGATAGGCCCCAAGTAGCAAGCTTTCCTTTGGTGGTCAGTCTATTCTGACAGTAAATATGGTCCCTTTTTAATCAAGTGAAGATGACACCATTTGCTCCATAAAGAACCAGCAAGATTTGTGATGAGGAAACAAAGATGTTTTGCAGTGGCAGTAGTGTTCCATGATGTAAGATCCTTCAAACCAAGTGCACCATTTTCTTTGGGAATGTAGACCTCAGACCATCTAACCTTAGAATAAACATTCTCATAGTGTTTCCTGACCAGAGGTATTTCCTCATGATGGCTTTAGTATCGGTCAAGATTCTTTTAGGGAGAATGAACAATGTTACCCAAAAGTTTGAGCGGCCGTAAGGACATGCTGGATAAGTTGGACGGTACTTACAAAAGAAAGATGTTTGGTTTCTCAACCTGTCAAACATATCAGCACATTCATTCTCCCCAAGTCTGGTGAAAGTCAAAGGCATGCCCAAGTATCTCAGAGGGAGACTGCCAGGTCCAAAAGCTCATGCAATTTAGTATTATCATAAACTCTAGAGAAGAACGCCTGGCTCTTAACCTGGTTAGGTTTGAGGCCAATTAACATGTAGAACACATCTAAGTAATATCCATTATAGAATATAAAGAGGTCATCCTCAAATTTTAAGTTAATAATAATGAGCTCAATACACTTCCAGTGGTATTTGAAATCAGGGAGGGAAGAAGCATGTTGGAGGATGCTAGTCGAAGCTTCCATGACAATAACAAAAATATAAGGGGAGATAGGATCTCCCTGCTTCAACCTTCGTAGCCACACAACTCACTATTGATATTAATAGAGAAGGAGGGAGAAGAGGTAAAAGCCATGATCCATTTACAGAATTGAGGAAGGATGACAATGCATTGAAGAAATTTTTCAATGAACACCCAGGTCTCACACAATCATATGTTTTTATTGAGGTCCACATTAAATGTGCATTTAACAATGGAAGATCTATCTAACAATAGAAGATCTATTTATGATAGTTTCTAACCAAGTCTTAGTAAAGGAAGATGTATCGGAAATCCTCATGTTAGGGATAAAAGCATTTTGGTTGTCACTAATCACATGGGGTAGGATATCTTTCAATCTGTTAGCCAAGATCTTGGTGATATATTTGTGAATTAAGTAGCAACGGAATATATATATATATATAGGCCTAAAGTAATGCACTGATTGGGGTTGAGCAACCTTCGAGATAAAGGAAATGGTAGTATGGGTGATCTAAGGAAGCAGAGTCCCAATGTGAAAGAAATCCAAAACAACACCAATCACTTTATTGCCCCCACCTCCCAAAACTTTTTGAAGAAGCCAGAGGTAAAGCCTGGTAAAGCCATCAGGAAGCACAATCCCAAGACTTATAGGAAAAAGGGCTTCATGAATCTCTTGAGAGGTAATGACCCTAGTGAGAGAGGCAACATGCTCAAGGGAAACCTTCTTTGGGTACACCTTATGAAGATTTGTCCTTCAATGGCATGTTGAGCCCCTTTAGCACCAAGAAGACTAGTGTAATGGTGAACAATCATGCTCTTAATATCTTGCTTCTTGAAAACAATGTTACCATGGTCATCAATCAAAATTGAACCAATATGGCTTTGATATTGCTCCTTTTAATGAGCTTGTGAAAATAAGTAGTACTCTTGTCCCCTAAACTTATCTATTGAACTCTAGACTTTTGTGTAAGAAAACTCTGCTCAACTTGTCTAAAAGAGACAAACTGTTGGAAGGCAACATGCTCAACAACTTGCAAGTTGGTGTCATGAGGATTCAAATCATCTTGACCTCTCTCCAACTTATATCTAACTTCCAGGGCTCTAGAAGAGATGTTGGAGCAATTTGTTCTATTAAGAGTTTTTTTTATCGGCAAAATGTAACTATATATTACTCACAAAGCCCCAAGTGGGATTTACAGCTCTAAGCTAGAAACTGAAAATCAAAGGATCAAATGGAGTAAGATTTTCTCTCTAGTGCACATGGGTGGTTTGGGAGTCAGATGAGTGAAATATTTTAACAAGGCGCTTCTAGGAAAGTGGTTGTGGAGGTTCTCGCAGGAGCATGATAGCTTGTGGATGAGAGTTATTGTGGCCATTACGGGAGATGAGGTCGATGCGCAGCAATCATCTTTATCGAGGGGGATGCTTGCTTCTTATTCTTGGAGAGTCATTTGTCGGGGTTGGGACATGTTCTCTAAATGGGTTAAATTCAGAGTGGGGGATGGTTCATCAGTGAGGTTTTGTTCAGATTACTGGTGTGGCGACAGAATATTAGCTGACGAGTTTCCCACCTTGTTTAGTATGACTTCTGACAGAGAGTCTAGGGTTAGTGACTTTTTCATGAGTAATGAGGGGACTGTGGTTTGGAACCCAACATTCAGAAGAGTGTTCAATGATTGGGAGTTGGATCCAGTTAGTAATCTCATGTAGAAGTTATACTCGTACACATTCACAGTTGATTTGACAGATTTGTTAGAATGGATGGAAGGTCCTAATGGAGTTTTTTTCGGTTAAGTCCTATGTCAAAAGCATTGGCGATAGCGCTAGCGATGTTATAGATTTTCCTTGGAGACAAATCTGGAAGACTAAGGCTCCCCCTAAATGTTCTTTTTTGGTGTGGACTTTAGCCTGGAATGCCAATCTCACCATAGATGTTCTGAAGAGGAGGGGCTTCTCTATGCCTAATAGGTGTCCTTTGTGTAGGAAGGAATAGGAATCAAACACTCATATGTTTCTTTATTGTTCTTTTCTTATTGAAGCTTCCGTACACTATAGTGGGATCTTTGAATGTTCATTGGGTTATGGCTAGAGAACCGCGTAACTTTTTTTGTGGTTGGAAGCATGCTCGTAGCACTTCCATTAAGCCTTCTTTTTGGGCTATCATTCATTTTTCTGTTTTTGGGGTATTTGGAGGGAAAGAAATACTAGGATTTTTTAACAAGGAGATAATTCTTTTTGTAAAGTTTTCATGTCTATTCGCAGATGCCTTTTAGATTGGATATGATGTTTGTTCCTATGTTTTGATTCTGAAAAAACCTAAGTGGAGAATCAGATGAAACTTCCTGCCCTCATCTATTCCCCTCCACAGAAAAGTTCTCATCTTTCACTCCAAAAAATTAACCACCAAAGACGGAATAGGAATGCAAGACAGAAAATAAATGGGAAGATTAGAGAAAATGCTGTTTAGATGGGTTAACCTTCCTCCTTTGGATAAGAAATGCCCCTTCCAACTAGCCAATATAGAGACAAAACGATCAACGATCGGGTCCTAAATTCCCAGATTCCTCGCAGTAGCACTCAAAGGAAGGTGGTGGGAAAGCTGCCAACCCGACACTGCAACATGTTTGCTCACATGCAATCTTGGAACCTCACCCACTTGGAAAATTTAACTATTTGACAAATTAACTCGCAACCCCGAGACAGCTTCCAACAACAACATAATACATCTGAGATGCAGTAAATTACTCTCACTGTCCTTACAAAACACAAGAGAATCATCGGCAAAAAAAAATGAGAGACAGTCAGTTGAGATCTACCTTTTTTACCCAAGGAAATACCTGTAAGCAACCCATTCCACCAAGATTTCATTAAGAAGATACTTAACAACTCCCTAGAGGTAGGGAAAAAACCCGTTGGAGCCCTATTAATCAGAATCGAAACTCTCACCGTCGACAAGTAATATTTTATCCATATAAACTATTTAGATCTAAAACCCATTCTACCCATCATGTATAGAAGCAAGTCCCAATTAACGTGGTCATAGGCATTTTTAATATCCAGCTTGCACACAATACCGGAATTCCCCGTACTTTTGATCGCACCAATAGCTTCATTTACAATAAAAAAAAACACCCAAATGAAAGCATGTTGCTCCTCTGAAACTATGGAATGAATGACTATGCGCAACTGATTTGCTAATATTTTTGCTAAAATCTTGTAAAAACTCCCCACTAGACTAATGGGTCTAAAATCCTTAATGTCCACTGCATCTTTCTTCTTTGGAATCAAATTCAAAAAAGTCGCATGAAGGCTCCTCTCGAACTCTCCATTCTCCATAAAGAAACTCACCGCATTAAACACGTTTTTCTTCACGATATCCCAGTATTTCTGAAAGAACATCATAGGGAAGCCATTGGGCCTTATAGCCTTATCTCATTTCAAACTGATAACAACTGCGTAGACCTCCTCAATAGTAGGTGCCTCCTCTAGAGTTGCACTCTCCGTCGAAGACAAACACGTAAAATTCTGTCTCGACCGGTTTCAGTCTCTAATCTTGCTCTTCTTTAAACAACCTCGAAAAGAAAGTCATTATCCCCTCGCGAACCTCCACCTCCTCTGAAACGCTAATCTTTCTATGTTCTCCCAATGCATTCATGTTAATAGTAACATATAATTTTCCATAGATCAATGGCTTGGATTACAAAAAATATACTCAATTAGAAGAAACATAGATAGAATATAGAAGAAACAGAGATAGAATATAGAAAAAAAAGTTCAGGTCATTCATAATTAACAAGGAGAAACTATTGTTAATAATTCAATTAGATTTCAATTATTGGAAAATTTACTTGACCAAACTGTCACCAGTAATCTCCACAAGAACATAATCCATTGGAAAAGTGATGAAACTGTTTTGAATCTCGAATGATAATAATTCTCTTCTCTATCAAAGATATGGCTTTTGCAGTTGAATGACAATCTCCACAAATCCTCAGATTCTTTGTTATGACTAAAGGCATGCCAGCATCAGTCACCAAAAGTCCAAAAGCAATGGCTAGCTTCTCACTATGAATGTTTACCATATCTTCCTTCACTTCCTCATCTACATCATGTAGTACAAATTCTGTTCTTCACACACAACCAACTTCCCGGACTTTCGCAATAACTTCTTTCAACTTATCGTGTATCTTCTCCGACTCAGGGTAAGATCGAGCGCCCACTACAAATCGATGGATCTTATTTCCATGCTCAAAGAAACTACAACCCGGGATTCTTATAAGACCGCGCTCCTTCATTAAACCCCTCACTTTAGAAGCATTCTTCCACAGGCGAGCTTCAGAGTAGATGTTCGATAGCATAATGTAGTTTTGAGAATCTAAAGGATCCAAACGAAGCAAACGTTCTGCCACGTCCATACCAAGTTCGACATTTTATGTACCCTGCAAGCGTTGAGAAGAGCACCCCAGACGCCAGAATTCGGTTCTATTGGCATACTGTTAATCAATTTGTAAGCATCAAACAGTAACTCTGAGCGACCCAGAAGATCGACCATGCACGAATAATGATCCAATCTCGGCTCGACTTTGTAAACTTCAGGCATGAGCTTGAAGTATTTCTTACCCTCGTCGACTAGCCCTGAATAACTGCAAGTGCTCAACAAATGCGTAAAAAATGAGAGTACAAGATTCTTTTGAACTCTTGGTCGGGAAAAGTTTGTTGTACTTTTTCTTATAATCTGCAGATATGTTAAATATAATATTATATATCTATATTTTGAGCAAAAATAATGAGTAATTATTACTTAACACCACCTCCGGATGATTTGGGGGGACTTGAATGTTGTCAAGCATCCCTTTGAGCTTATTGAAGCATTTAAATTTTGGGATGAGAGGGTACTATTGGCTTCATATCTTGTCTTTCTGCTATTTAACTAGAGGATTATGCTATAATGGTTGTAAATTTACACTTGGGCGAATAACAGAGATTTGCTACCATGAACAAAATTGACAGTCCTGAACAATCAGCAATGGATGCCTCAGTTTCCCCATTCTAATGCATACTTTCTTCCCCCAAGAATATCAGGCCACTGTATTGTCATCATGCACATCAGTGTTCTTCAAGCAAAGCACCTATTATCTTTAAATTATCTGATTTTTGAGTTGATAGGAAAGATTTTATTCCTTGTTTGCACAAGCTTAGGCCAACCAGTACATGGCTTCCTCATGAACAGATTGTTCAGGAAGCTCAAAACAACTAAGTTGGCCCTTAAAGCTCCAATTGCAAATAGCCAAATGATTTAAGAGGTTTGGAGTTGGACACCTTGAGTTATCACCCAAAAAAAAGAGAAACTATAAACGATCAGTATTATCTTCTTAGGCCCCCGAGCAACCGTTCCCCGAGAGACTCCCCGAGCAACCTTGAGAATCCCTTCCCTGAGAGAAACCCTTCCCTGAGAAAAACCCAGAGCAACCTTTCCCCGAGTAACCCTTCCCTGAACTTATCCCCGAGTAACCCTTCCCTGAGCAACCCCCAAGAGATACCCACCCCGATAAAAACCCCCAACCCGGACCCACGAGAAACCAAGATTCGGAGTCTCTTGTACCCTCGAGAAACCCTTCCCTCTTAGCAGTAAGTTCCTCTCAGCCCTTCCGTTGGAGCCTTTGGCCCTTTCGGACGAATCGCAGTCGTCTGGTACCTCGGCTCGTGCGCCAGCAAGTCTCCGACAAGCTCCAAATTTCAGCGTTTTAAGTCTAAAATGGGGACCTAGGAGTGCTGTTGGTTTTGAAGGCGATCTCCCATGGCTCCAAGAGGCACCCCGCCGTTGAGAGTCACATTTCAAAGAGACTGAAAATCTTTTGAGGTGGAAGTGGACAATGGAATTGATGCTGTGAGGTATAGATGGCGCAAGCGAAGCAACGGTCGAACTCAACGTATGGTCCCAGGGCTTAAGGAGATGGGGTGGTTGATATCTATCATGCGCATTGCGGAGAAACGACAGCTTAGATCGTGGTACTTAGATGGCCCCAGAAGGATCATAATGTCATCTAAGGTGAATGGGAATGTGGCGTTTCTGGTTATTACAGTAATAGAAAATAGAGGCAGATGCTCCATTAGCCTGCTTGGTACAGATTCAGTGGGATGAGAATGGGTTGCATGAAGACTTGACGCAGTGCTTCCTCACTATCTTTCTGTTCGAAAAGAAGTCTCTTTTGCTCAAATGGTGGAAAATAATAAAGTAGGGAAATGTAGTCCTACTCTGGGGACTGAGTTGACTAGTTTCGATTGGGATGCAAGCTCCAACAAGTCGAACAAGGTGGAAGTCATTCTTCAGAGATCCCTTGTTGGGAGAGCCATATCTAGAGTGGGTGACACGCCGGGTTCATTATTTCGTGCGTTTTATAGACAGTGGCTAGAAGGGGTTTATTGAGGGTAAAAGCGTTGCAAGGAGAGAGACACTTGTCTGAGTTTTCGTCGAGGTCAGTGGCGGAAAAGTTTGCCAGAATAGGCCTATGGGAGATTGAAGGTACACATTTAGAACTAAGGAGATAGGACCTACTAGTGGGAACGAGCGACGGTAACATCTTCTCCAAATATAAGTGGATTAGAGTGGAGGGGGTGCCCCTCTATCTATGGGACTATAATCTTTTTAAGCCTATTGGGAGAGTTTTAGAGGTTTACTAAGGGTTGATAAGGATACTCTCAAGTTCTCGGAGTTACGTTGAGTGAGATTGTTGGTTCGCAACATTGCAACGAACCGCCAGAGTTTAGGGTGAAGAATGGGAATAGGTTTTTTTCTATTCCCATAATCAAGGTATAGTCTACCACAGTTGTGGAAGGTAGTCAGCGGGCGATGGAGAAGAGATCCATCGTTTCATAAAAGAGGAAGATGACAACTTTACACGCACAAGAGGCGTGAGGCAGCATAATTGGTTTCAGTGGGCCGATACAATAGACTAATGGTGATTCAAAGTTAAAATATATGGGAGGCAGACATGGGAATGGGGTGGAACAATTTTCTAAGGTTTCAGACCAGCCTTGGCAGAAAGAGAGGGGAATGGGTCCTTTTAACAAGCCCAAACATGTTTCGGTCAAGAAGAAAGCAGACTTTAAGTATGAGACTAGATATTCCAAAGGGAAAAGTGTGATGATAGAGTCCACGGAACCTATTCTTGGGGTATTTTTTCAAATGAAGCAGGTTAGCGCAGTGTTCTTTATGAGAAGCAGAGTGTTTTAAGCCCGAAGTCTATTGTTGAGGAGAGAGTCGTTGCAACGGAGGTTGGTGGGGATTTTTCTATGGGAGGAATGAATGATGATGATTCAGAGAGGCAGTTGATTCTGTTTGAACTGGATAGGTGCAAGTGAGAAAAGGGTTTTTATCAGCGAGTAGCTTGAAGGAGGAGTTCTTCGTGTCTGCGCTCGCTATGGTAAACGTTTATAGGGTGGATGTTAGTCCTTTCGCTATCAGAGATGGTGTTAACAAAGATACAGAGGTCTCGAGATGGGTTCTCCCTAAAATGAAGGTTTTGAACATAAGGCTCAATGTTTGTTTTCAGAAATTGAAGGTAGGTGGAGAAACTCAGGGAAAGGGAGAACTCCTAATGGGTCAACGAAGAAAAAGGGTAGTCGCGAGTTAAAAAGGCTCGAGTGGAATGTAAACTATGAGAGGGGAAGATCAGGAAGCATGGAGGAGAATTCAGTGAGGCCTAATTCTGATACTTGTGAAAATTATTTATGTCTTTAAAAATGATTTCGTGGAATGTGAGGGGTTTGAATGATTGCGATAAAATGTTGATTGTAAAAAATATGTTGAAAGAATGGAGGCCAAATATTCTTTGCTTGCAAGAAACAAATTTGGCTAGTTTCAATTTAGCTGATTTTAAAAGCATTTGGGGTCGGAGAAAGGGGGTGGAGAGTCATTGATGCCATCGGGACCGCAGGGGGATTCTTATTTATTGGGATGAAGTGAAGTTTAAGTTAGTCCACTCAGAGCCCGATCTTTATTCTTTATCGGTCATCTTAGCTCTTGTTGAGGAGGATAGAGAGTTTCTTTTTTCAAGAGTGTACGGGCCTTGAAATACGAGGCTTAAAGCTGAGTTCTTAAGGGAGTTATCCAATATTAGAAGCAGATGGGATCAGCCTTAGTGTGTCGGGGGTGACTTTAACATGGTCAGAGCGCCTAGCGAAAGGTGGAATAGTAGAGCCTTTTCGGTAGACATGTTAGCTTTCACAAAGTTCATAGACGACAGTTGTTTGTTGGATATTCTTTTATAAGGGAGTACTTACACTTGGTCCAACAACAGAGTGAGGCCCTCCTGGTCAATGATTGATAGATTCTTATATTCTACAGATTGGGATGAACTCTTTAACAGTATTCAGCAACAATGTCTTCCAAGGATTGTGTCGGATCATTCCCCTATTATGCTTAACCATGATGTGACTTGTAAATGGAAAACCCCATTTTGTTTTGAAGCTGTGGTTCTCACAAGGGTTTATGGGTTTTGTGGGGGCAAAGGCGGAGCTCTTATGTGGTGGAAGGGGATCCCTCTTTTTCTCTTACGAAGAAACTTTCTATGATGAGATCTTACTTGAGGAAATGGAATGTTGAGTCTTTTGACATGCTTCAAAATATCAAATTAACTTTCTTAAGTGAGCTGAAGGTGTTGGACAACGAGGAACAGCAGTTGCCTCCAGAGATATTTGAGTGCAGGGAGGGTATCAACGGCAGATTAAGTAAAGTCAGTATGGCAGAGGAAATTCATTAGACGCAGAAGTCCAAAGCTTTGTGGCTGAGTCATGGAGACAGAAATACAAAGTACTTTCATGTTGTGACTCGAGCCCATAGACGTTCAAATTCTATTGGGGCCATCGTGATTGAGTGATACACAAATCTTGTTCTTACAGTTACAGACCCTAACATGAAACTGGGAAATTAAGTTAAAGACATTGGCAGCTATAGTTTTACATACATATTCTACATTTTACATTTCCAAATTTACATGTTACTCAGCAGGTTAAATGTATTCCACCAGGTTAAACTATCCTATATCTAAATCTCCTCCTCCATGTATGATAGTTGACCTCTCTGCAATATTGTTGTTACAATGATGGAGCTGTGGAGCAGAAGATAAGTCTTTGTGAGTCTCATCCCAAGAACGAAGCGTATTTGCACTATTCGTTGTTTCAAGCATTGAAGCAGATATAACTGTGATCAATGGAGCAGCTTCTACATCTGTGCCTCCATGGTTTGTTCCATCTTTCCCTAAACCTGCAACTGCTGAATTTATCATAGATTTTGTTAATTAACTAAACCAACAATATCCCTGTAAACTAAAACTATCGATGAAATAAGCTGAGCCCAGAAAAAATTAATGAGTCCCCTACTATTGAAACCATATAATAAGAAATACATCAGTCTCCTACATAAAAACTGCAGGTCTCATTGTATAAAAACTCCAATACAGGTTTCAAATATGTTGAAAAGCAAGGAGAATGACCTGTATGAGAAGAACCCACACCAGATAAGCTTGTATGGCCCACAGAAGTAGAGTTTCCAGCTCCTTTCTTCATTTTTGACTACAAAGAGTCCATAAGCGTATTGTAAGTTACCTAAACTTCATTATCACAACTGCTGATCCAAAGGATTCATATTTTCCACTTTAGATCTCAAGGACCAACAAACGTCAGATAATTGGTGTTCATAATTTAACCCCTACACCCATTTAGCTCTAGAAAGGAAACATAAGGTCTAATAGGAAAAATTATAGTTTCTTATGCAAAATCAGCCTGACCTTTATTCTTGGTAATCACGAGGAAGAACTGGTCGTCTCAGAGAAATGAGCGAAACGGAAGAAAAACTCTTAAACAGTACCTCTACACTTTTCGTGCGCTAACAAGACACAAATTAAAGCATGTTTCTGCAATACCTTCAGATTTTCTTCACAATGCTTCACAACAGCTGAAATTGTAGGACAATGACCATGCACTAGTGTGTATGACCACAAGAGAAGCTTCCTAGGAATGCTGAGGTCCAGAATTTCAACCCCATCCATGCTCGGGTGGAAATTCGTTCCCATAGCTAAGCGGTGTGGAACCAGATATAGGTTGACACCAGATGGAAGCATCACATAGGAGCTGTCTCTGTAAAAATTGAAAGAAGATCTAAGCAAAGAGTGAGCGGCATCTGAATTTTCATCTGTTGCTTTCTTGACAAACACTTTATTGATTTTGGACAATGTTGGGGTCCATTCGGTCTCAAGACTTTTCATATGCGTTGAATCCTCAAATGATGAACTCCATAATTCATTTGTTTGCAAATCCACGCAAAGCAGCTGGTTATTTTCCAAAACACATTGTGATGTTCCCGACTTTAATGGAGTGATCAGAGCCAAGCTAATTATAAGAGATCTACACCAAGCAATGGAAGCATGCTTGCAAACTGTTGCACAGTTACTGTTTGACGACTTTAGATTCTTAAAACGCTTTCGAATCTTCTCATTTATTGCTTCAAGATTCTCAAGCTTTACGTTTCCCTCTAATGATATCAGATGTTCGTGAAGATATCTGCAATAACCAGAGTCTAGGTAAAATCTCTGTTATAGTACAGAAATTGAGCAAAAAGTGGGAGAACTGCATTGGGTTGAGAGAAATCAGAAAATTGAAACATTGCAAATCCAAAAAAAAAAAAAACAAGAATTGGATCCAGAAGATAGAAAAAAAACAAGTCGAGGAGTTTCAAATACAAATAAGCTTTTACCAAATCGTAAAGATTTATATGAAAGACAAATCATATTTATTCGATGTGTATTACCCATACAAGGTGATTTCTGAAATCCCTGGACCTAGTTCAGACAAACTGCATATTTCTGGCCATAAATTTCCTTGTTCTATGAATAGGGAAAATATTTTCTCAAGTACTTGCTCAGAACTGCTAGCACTGCTGGAGAGTAACTCCCCTTGACGTATAGGTGAGATTAAAGCCTTAATGTATCTTCCCAGTGCAACTGGAACAAGATCTTCAATGCACAATGCAAACTGGATTCACAATGAGGGTTAGATACCCACTCAAATTTCATAATTAACATTAGTAG
This sequence comes from Datisca glomerata, assembly GCA_003255025.1. Classification (NCBI taxonomy): domain Eukaryota; kingdom Viridiplantae; phylum Streptophyta; class Magnoliopsida; order Cucurbitales; family Datiscaceae; genus Datisca; species Datisca glomerata. The sequence goes on from QANY01002466.1 coordinate 83,839, forward strand.
CGTAAGTCAAAGAACCAGATTAACAACGCATACAATGCTGTGGTATTGATGAGCAGAGTTTTCTTTTGCAAACCATCACGTATGCTTTTTTTAAACAGTCGGAATGAAAAATATTAGCTTTTCTTTGTTTGATCGGTAAAACTATTAGCTTTTCCATTTAAAGAATCAACTTGGTGTTTCTCCTCCCATCCAACAAAATAAAATGCAGATATATATACAAGAAAAAGAATATTTACGTCAACGATCATTTAATTATTCCATCAGCATATGGGTCCACAGTTTATTAGCATGTGGCTACCTACAACATTTTCTCTCCTTAATGAGTTTCCACAGTGAATTAAGCATGAAAGTAGTTGTCCAATTTATATTGATCAACCAATTTATAAACTCAAGCAGGTCCAGTCCAAAGCAATAAATATGCAGATGATTGAGATGCTTATTGTTACCCTCTTATCTGCCCGAAGAGATATGTAGGCACGCTCAAGGGTATAGATATCTCCAGTCTCCTCCATTAGTTTCAAGTAGAATAGCAGGTACTTCCTAATGCAAGTAATAAATTTTCGTGAACTTTCTGCTAAATTAACTTCAAGTGTCTTTTTGTTCCCAGCCAAACCAGGTGTTTTGCGCCTGTTAAACAGAAATGTAAAAAAGTTAAACTGCATATACTTTTAGAAAAGGTACTTAACAAGCTAAACAGTAGACAACCTAAAAGTTAACTAGAGCTTTTGGACACTACAAATAAAAGGAAAATGTGTTGTTCTTTTTTAATTTCTTCACATTTGCAATGCAATACTGTTTACATTTTAAAAGACAATACTCTGCTTTATGATGTATTTGAGTATTGACAATCTGAAAGAAAATGGTGTCAACTGTTTTGGTCGAAATCGCAATGAATGAACAAATCATAAGATTTTCATTTTTTGTGGCATTCAAGGGTCCTATCCTATTTAAATAATTTAAAACAAAGCAATGGGATGTAGAGCTGAAGTTATACCTTCCCTTTTTGACCATGCTGTCAATCTCCCACATATTTATTGTAAAGGAAGAGCGAGATGACTTGAAACAAAATGAGAGTTCATCCTTCGCCTTTTCCAAATAACCACTTTCGCCCCTTTTATACAGTCCTTGAGCAAGTATATATCTGGCTTTGTGAAAATGTTTGAGGTCCCCTTCCACACAAGATTCAAGAGCAGAAAGACAATCCTTGTAAAGAATATTCCACATCTCCTCCACTTTTTGACATTCATCATGTTTTCCCGCTTCAGAATGTGCAGGTAAGTGCGAGTTCCCGGGACTCATTTCATTCAAGATTTGCACAACAGTATCTCCGACAGATTGACTGAAGGCATAAGCTGAAATTATCTGGAATTGGCAACAAACAAGCACATCGGACATAGAAACTTCATGAGAGTGTCTTCTGCAAGTCATTATCTAGATATTAACCTTATTACATAATTAAGAACCAAATGCTTTGATGAAAAGGACATGCATGAATGTCCACACTAGGTACTGACTTTAAAAATGCGGAACAACATTAGTTAAAAATACAAAATTTTCTTAGGAATTTGGACCAGGATAGAAAGAACCTTCAAAGCCTGTACATTCTGTTTTCCACATTTATATAGTAACTTCAAGCGTGAAGCATGCAACCTGTAGACCGGATCAACGGCTGATTGGTTGAGGGTCATAGCCTTTGCATAATATGAAAACGCGATCTCATGCGAGTATCCAAGCTTTTCACTTAGTTTCCCCATATAGAAAGCCTGTGACCAATCTTGCCTATCCATAAAGCACAATATATCATAATTAGTGATTACGTCATGCAAAGAAGTGGAACAAGTGATAGTAATTGTGGAAAAAGATATACTTGTGTGCAAACGCTTTGTTGAAATGCTTCATTGAGTTCTCACAAAACGTAATCCACGCTGCATCCTTGGAGGGTACCACAGATCGCTGATCATAGAATGGAACGACATTTTGAAGGCTGTCATAGTATACCAATGCCAATAGCTCATGTATCTCACCCTAGATATCACATAAGTTCATTACAATGAGTTAATACACCAAAGAAATTACTATACAGTGCAAAGCAACTGTTAACCTGTTCTCAGATTCCAATTCTGCACGTGTGTTCCTCAATGCAAATCACTGAAGTAGTGAAGTTTTATACACTTCTTATCTAGGAAAAAAAAAACTCCAGACCAACCACAGCATAAGCCTCATTCAAAGGTATTTTCTTCAACATCATTAATTCATATTTAATTTTTATTATTGTGATGTGAAAAATGAATCTAGCGGTTAGAAGGTAGATAAAAAACCAAGCCATAAACTGTGAAAATCCTGAAGGCATTTTGTCATTATGATAACTACCAGAATATGCGAACATCGCATTCCCTCTCATAACAAATAGTAGGTCAGATAAAACCTAGATGTAGACTTCCTTGAAAAACGAAAATTAGATAGACCCAACCAGACGAGTGAAATATAGTAGAGGTTAATACCTGCAGACTTGACGATTTCGCCAAAGCCAAACTCATTAATAGACACCGTCTACTCCTCCTCCGACTCATCTCAACTCTCTGGGGCAAAGTATCATTTTTCCTCCATCCCCCAACATTGATGTGCTTACTGCCATCATTGAGTAACAAGTCTACCTCCTGTATTGTGGGGTAATCAAATAATATATTTTTAGAAAATCAAAACCCTTTACTTAAAGGACCAAAGCAACTAGGATGATTAGTTTCATTAGGACAACGAGTAATAAAACTTACCTCATCATAAATATTTGCAAGTTTTTGCCAGCTCTCAAAGCGTAGAGGATTGTAAAGTAAATCATATTTAAAAAGGCTTGCATTGTTTTGGACAAATTCTTCCCCTTCCTTGGTAAGTACAAAGCCAGTCCATTTGTCAGTTGCACTCATTTCCTCAGACAGAGCTAGGAAGTAATACAAATTGGAGTAGACGTCTAAATATGGCTCAGAGCTGCTATCAAACAGAGAGATGGCTTATTTCCAAGTACCCAGAAAGCGTAATTATATCATATAAAGAAATAAAGTTTTGTTCTTTCTCTTATTACCCTCCAACAACTGATGACTTGTACTGTTTGATACTTCCTGCATCATTAAGTAACATCTTTTTCATAGTTTCAAGAAACCCAACTGACCCAGCCTCCTCTGAGAGTTTATCTTCACATAGATTGGAATCATCTAAAAACTTATCTATTGCATTTCCATCCAAAATATCTTCAGGTGGTTGCGGAAAGTGCTTCCGTATAGCTCTTAGAACTCTACGCAATTTAACTAGTCCAGTCCTCTGAGCCATTGACATACAAGGCATAAAGGTAAAGCCATAAAGGTCAGCAAAAATATAACTCTATATTTGATGAAATAAGAAAGGAGCCATCGCATGAGAACAATAATTTCTTCGGTTAAAAGAACAAACAGAAGTTCTACAAGGGGATAAACAACAGAGTAAAAGAGACACAGAAAACTCACAGAAGAAGCCTTTGCATAAGGAAGGATATACAGAAAAACATCAGCGCATTGTTCCTTGGTCTGATAGTCCCCACGGCTAGAATTTTTGTGCACCGACAGATCATCCTCATAGGAAGAATCACCTCTGACATTTAGTCCATATAAGCAGTAAAAACACTGATCCAGGGCATTTTCAATTCTTGACTCAAGTTCCTCCTTTTCGTCTTCATTTTGTTCATTTTCACGTTCAGTTAGTTGACTACTAGCTTTTTCACCCGTGACAAACTCGCCATCAGCCTTATGATTAACTTGCATTAAACATCCTACTCCTGCAATATTTAGTTCTAGGGCTTTATCTGATGAATTGTCATTGGAAGTTATCCCTTCAAAAACATCCTTCCCTGCAGCTCTGGTTTCATTTTGACTTATTTCCACAGGTAAGGTATCCAATATTGATTCATCTGCAGATGTTTTGCTATGACTATTATGCAATTGCATTTCTTCACATTGAGTTCTTTCCTCACTGGACTTAAGCTTCATATCTAAGGCCAGTAGATGCTTTATTGCAAATTTAAGAAATTTTCCTTCCTCTCCTTCACCACCTTCACCCCAACAGCAGAGACCATACTCAGCAAGTAGATCATGCATCGCAACAATCAACTCAACCTAGGATGAGAAATAAAAAACAATCATATAAGAAACAAAGATCTTATTAAAGAAAAGTTCATCAAATGAAAAAAAATCACTTAAGAAGGTATAACTCTTCCTCAGAAGGCAAAATGACATACTTGAGTTGTAGGAGGTACACAAAGATTGAGGTGTTGGAGTTTGCAGAATGCAATTGCTCCATCAACAAAGCAGCATCCTTCAGTTTGATCGATAATTAATGATCCAGAATTTTTTCTAGAGAGAAATATACTCGCAACATTGCACATGACTGATAAGAGCAGGAATTGCATATCACCAATGCTGCCCGCCTGATTAATTATGCCATTCTGCGAGGATAATTATAATCACATACTTCCCCCTAAATTGTCTATTACAGCTTAAGAAGTATGTCAGCAAAGAGCGGGAATTGCATATCATCGATGCTGCTAGACCGAATTATAATGCCATTCAGCAAGCATAACGATAAAATAAAATCACTTACTGCCCCAAATGACGTAAAGAGACAGACTACATATTTATACTGGTTTGTTCCAAGTTTTTGACATCACGCCAATGGTTTAGAACAAATGTAAGCCACACATAAATGTTGGCCGTGCATACAGCAATACCTTAGGAAATTTGAAAGTAATTAATTAAATTATAAGATGGAGGATGCGATAGGAGATAATATTTAGAGTGAGGATAAGGATATAAGCATGCGACTTTCAATAAAAATCTTGTGAGGAAATTTTTGCATGAGTGCCGTATAATCAAACCATTGGCAGTCAATCACTAATTTTTTCTATGTCTAACAAAAAGGTATATATGGAAAGCTGCAATTAATGAAAAAATTTCTAAATTTAATACCATCTAGAGGTTTGTTTTTTCATTATAATCGGACTGTAAGGCCGACTAGATAACTTTCCCAAGTAAAAAACAGCAGTAGTCTTGGAAAAGGTCAGGCCCATCTAGACATGGAAGATATCTAGGCATTGTGACATTGTGATCCGTAAAACTTTTTTTTATAAGAAACAGAAATAATGACATAAGAAGAGAGAGAATGTACAAAGTAGGTTCGGAGGAAAGGAATTCATAACCGAACACCAAAAGCCTATAGTTAGTCTATACAAACAGCCATCCAACTACAACTGAGCATAAATAAAGGAACATCCTTAAAGGCCTTAGTATTGGCTGCCCAAAAAGAAGTGAAAATTTTTATTTCCTCCCAGACTGTATTAACATCGTCAGAAGTCTCTTCAAAAAATCTTTTGTTCCTTTCTAGCCAAATGTACCAAAAGATTGCGAGCACGCCAAAACACAAGTGTTTTAAGTTTCTTATGGATTTTCAGCTGGAGAACCTCACCCAACAGCCCCTCTACATGCTCTTGGGGAACCCAACTAAAACTAAGCTCAGATCTCCATTTAGACCACAGAACATGAGCAAAAGAACAATGTATGAAGAGATGGTCCGGACTCTCTCCATTTGTGCCACACAACACACATCTCGAAGGAGACAGTGCCATGTTCGGATGTCTAGTTTGGACCACATCATGAGTGTTGATCTTACGGTGACCTTGGGATATAAAGGAGACATTGTGATCCATAAAACTCAATAAAGGTTAAATCAAAAGCCTATATTTATAAGCACACAAATGCGCAACCAAGGAATTTAGGATTCCATCAAATCCCAAATTCCCAATTTTCAAAAGAAAAACTAATTAAATAGATTCGCAAGCATCGTATGAAAATTTCACAAGATCCCTAGTATTTACAAACAATGTAAATCAAGCATATCCACAAAGTTTCCTTGCATTGTTTTTCCTTTATTCTGAATCACAAGTAATCTGGTATAAATACACTAAGAACAGAAATTACATCAGCTAAGCATTTCATCTCAAAAGCTGACAAGTATACCATAGATAGACACCCATATTTCTCTTCCTCAACGCCTCAAAATAGTACTATAATGGTGTTACCGCTTTTGATCATTGGATTGTTTTGTGATTTTTTTGTAAATGTTTCTTTTTATTCAATACACATACGTTTACCGATAAAGAGCACATGCATGTATAAATGAAAACACATCTACATAGTACATATACATGCAAACATAAGCACGTGTGTTCTTGGCTTGGATGTTTTTGCATGTAAGTGTCTATTATTGTTGTTTGTAGCTAGCCTCTTTTCTTTGAAAAAGAAACACAGAAAACTTGCACACATTAAAGAAAGTACTAAAAACACGATGGTCAGCAACAAACAACTAGGCTTCTTTGCCTAGATTAAGTTTCTTCCTTGATTTTCTTAATGAAGAATTAATTAGTAGGAATTGAGGAGACGAGAAGTATAATAATGAAGCGCTTTAAAATTATTACATTGTTTATCTTACGGTAGTTTTCGTACTTTGATAAGATACTTTCAATAAATTGTCTTTCATGGTAGACCTGGTAGTACCCCTTTTTTTGTACTCTCATGCTGGAGAGGTTTGTAAAGTGCTATTTTCTTATGCTGTTTGAGGATTTATTATCCTCTTTCTCTTTCTTGTAAATCTTTACATGAAATATAAATTTATTTCTTATGAAAACACATGTTTATAATATTATAAAAATTGACTTACAGAATCTGTTGAGTGATCCCTGAAAATCTTAACTTGGGAGACACATTGAGAGATTGCCTTTACTTCTTCTGCAACCAAATGATTCCAGTGCTTGTTTGAACTTTCTTTCGAGCTTTCCTTTGATTCTATATCCCCTGACTTCTGATGGACTGATTTACAACTAAAATATTCATCCATTCCAGCAGCAGCCATGAGTATGTGCAACTTTCGCCGGTGCGAATTCAAATATACCTCAATGTTTATAGGATTTGTCTTCTCACACGACTTCAATAAAGTGTCAAGTGCTGAAATTTCAGCTGAGGTGAACCCTTCACCTCTTTGTTCAGCAAACTGTAAAGATAAGGCATCAAGATGAACGTCTTCTGTCGAAAATAGAAGTGGAGAAAGCAAAGTTATACACTCCACATACATTTCTTTTTCAATCATCTCAGGTACAGTCTTTTCCATCAAGTAGTTAACCTTTAAGATGTTAATATCATGAACAAGCCTATCAATTGTTAGTCTTTTCACAATCCCACAGTGTGAAACGCAGACAGAAGACACTGACTTATCCATATCAATCTTCTTTGCCAAAAGTGATAAAGAAATACAAAGCTCTTCATAGGCTTTTCCCTTCTTTCCTTCCCAAATAGACACTTGCCCGCTTAACCAGAAAAACCGTACCCAAAAGGAGCTGTTATTTGTCAGAAGCAACTTATCCAAGAGTGAATCCTGGCGAACAGAGTTCTTGGCCCATATTTCACTGGAACCTTGAGATTCCATACTCTGAGAGAAGCTACCATTCCCCATGTCACTAATCAAGGGGAAATGATTTTCCAAAGCTACCACTTCAATGATCTTACAAAGGTGATAAGATGCCTCTGACATGAATTCAGATAGTTTAGAAGCATCACAGAAAGATGATCCTACGTCAAAATATATCTCAGCGAGAAAAAGGCAACATTCAGGTGTTCTGTCTTTTCCCCAATGTCTTGTTAGCTTCTCCAACTCTAGAAATTTGACAGATGCTTCTTGATGTGAAAAATGTGTACTAGCAAGCTTTTCTAAAAGCAAGTGACCCATATGGTAAGCACCATAATTACTTGAAGTTTCTCTCAGAAATATGGAAACATCACTGGGTTCAGTTACCCATGAATTATCTTGGTCAGGACACGTGATGGAACAACTAGCATGATGAGTCATATCCTTTTTTCCTGATTCATGGGCAAGAAAAGGCTCCAGATATTGAGATACAACCTTAGCCAGATCCTTCCCCGTGTCAAAATCTAACCCTTCTTTTCCAGGTTTACGACTCCTAAGCCTTTCGAGACGAGTACTACGCCTCTCCTGGTGTTCTTCTAGAACATTTGCTTCCTTTTCTCTAATGATCGACACTCTTCCTGTATTACAATCACCAGAAACACTTTCACATATTGAAGTAGAGGTAAGGCCTATCCCTCCCATAACATTTTCTGAACATGGAGATAAACATATTCTTAAGGGAACATCTCCAGATCTGCGTGCTTTTCCAACTTCCATCTTAGCACAACACCCACTTAGTGGGAGTAAGATATCCAGGAGGGCATCAACAATAGCTGCCCAGGACGCTTCTGCTAAGTGAATGTCTACAGTCTGTTTAAGCTTTTTAAGTGCAGCACCTTCATCTAGATTATCATCAGTTTCTTTCCTCTTGTCAAGAAATTTAAGCCGGACATGTTTAGGTTTCAACTTATCAATACCTCTTGGTGCATATGGAACTGGCTCTGACTCTTCGATAGTATTTTTGACATACAAAGCACGAGCATGTGATGGCCAGTGCCTCAAAATCAACTCTGCCACAGAAAGGCAGGCTACTTCATCACCTATGGCAATAAGAACTTCCAATAGCTTCTCCATGCAATTCCCTTCACGAACACTCAATGTAAGATTCAATGCTGAATGAAAGGATAAGACAATTTTTGAACCACTATAGAAATTCTTACAGTTGTTGGGGCTGCATGAAAGCCCTTGTTCGAATGCCCAACGTGAAATACTTAGTAAGCCCATAGAGCAAGATAAAGTTCCAAGTTGGTTCCAAACAACAGTATCCTTGATATCAATCTCAACAGCTTGAAGGTAACAGCGTAGGGCACTCTCATAATGTGAAGAACCTTGCTGTAGAAAAACACCGGCAAGGTTCTTGAGTGCCAAAAATCTGTGAGTGTTTTTTACAAAGATGTTTGTAAGAACATAAATACTCTGCATTCTAGAGTTCATAAATAGCTAAGCAAAGTAAGTCATGAAATGTAGGAAATCAGTGATTTTTTTTAAAATAGATCAAAGATGTCTATAAGAAAAAATATCTGCAATCTGAAGTTCAATTTTTTTGGTAACCATGGGTGTCCGAGGCTTGCGCACTCGATTAATTCCAAGGGACTCGTGCACCGTTCCCTCAAAAGTTTCCTTACATGAATCGGGATAAATCGTAGGTTTTAACACCAGGGGCATGGCCGCAAGGAATTATTAGCATCCAAGAGAATTTGAACCCAGCACCTAGAAGGGAGCAAACCTCTAAGTCCAAGGCCTTCACTACTTGAGCTATCCATTTTGGATTAACATAGTAAGTCATAAAATGTAGGAAACTAGACCTAATACCTTTTTCGTCAGTGGATAGTCAACCTCGTATTACCATACATTCTTAAAATGAGATCTTTCAGAAGCATCGGATGAAGAGGAAACTGAATAGCATTTACTTGACCAACAGCTCTACCCGATATTTTCCCTTTAGTTAAAAGGGGGGTTGGGATTGAATGGAAAATGGAGATATATCTGATCCTCAAAGATAGAAATTACAATTTTCTTAAAAAAGAACATATTGGTACAATGTTTATAAGAGAGCAAGAAAATTCTTAAGCTTCAATTATATTAATTAAAATACCCACTAGTCTTTCTAAATGTTGAGCCAAGAAATTATAAATGAGAAATTTATTATGCCAAGTATGTGATTATAAAAATGGAGCTACACAACGAAACAATAAAGAGATAGAGTAGCATTTTTATGTAAACCTGAGCTGCAATAGATGACTATCACCAGCTTCGCCATCAACCTGCATGAACAGTAAAATCAGCAATATCCATAAAAATATTCAATCTACCTGATATTTCCTTCCTTGAAAGAAAGGTATACCTCGGAACTTGCTATCAAAGGATCTTTCAGGACAGATTCTAAGAGTTGACGAGCCTTATCATATTCTTTAGCTTGTAATTTGAGAAGTCCTTCATGGTAGGTTTGTGTAAGATGGAATTCCTGCAATTACCAAACAAATTTAAGACAATGATTGATTATGGGGTTCATTGCAGTCTTACATTCTTGCGGTCACACAAAATTTGGTTATACTACCATGTAAATGGTTACGTCACAATCACCACACATTCTATACAAGAAAATAAAAATGAAAGAACAAAAGAAATAGGTGAAATAGACGGTTTCATTCCCTCAATGTAGCACCAAAAGCATTCAACTACTCAGTAAATAATCCTCGGTAAGGAATGTATTGTCTCCCCTCAATGTAGCACCAACGAAAGCATTCAACCACTCAGTAAATTATCCTCGGTAAGGAATGTATTGTCTCCAAGATACAGCACCATGTTAGAGAAAAAAGTGATTTTATTTTGTTCAGTTAGGAAAAAAATGAATTGAATTCATACAAATTAAACTTCATAATAAGCATCAAAAGCTAGTAAAAAGTGGGAGAATGATACATGCCTGTGCTTCTTTAGTAGGAGCTAATGGTTCCCACTGACTTTTTGCGTCCGTATCATTAATAGCAGCGATTGAAAACTGAAAATAGAAATTCAACTTCAAGTTTTTCGTAATAACATCAGTTGGAACTAGTGTCTTAGCTATTACCAAAAGCAAGGAAAAAATGCAAATCGAATTGCATAAGCATAAAGTCGCCATACCATCTTCGAACTGTATTAGTATAATCTATCTCCCTTAGACGCTAGTTTCGCTTCACATAATAATGGGTTCTGAGTGGATCACTCTGGGGTTTAGGGTTGAATTTGTTCTCGTTCCGCTTAAAAACGAGGGAAACTTCAGACTGGCGGCAGTTAATTGCCCAATGAATTGACGTCTTCTAATGAACAAGTGGCAAGGCCTCAAGACGAAAATCCCCGTTGTTTTAGTAAATGAGAATGTTTTCTTTTCTACGCTACTGTCTTCTCAAAACTCAATTGAAAGATTGGGTACCGAGCCGACGGTCAGGGATTAATAATGATTTAGCTTCTCCACCAAGAACGTCTCGGCGTGCCTTTCTCTCCTTCTCTATTAGCTTCTCCACCACGAATATCTATTTATTAACTCAAAGGTGGGTGAATTCTAGTAGCTTAGACATATGGAGGAAATCTATGAGAAATTGCCAGGTGTAGAACCTTGTGAAGGAAAATGACGATATTTGGACTCCCAACTTCTTTTTTGACCAATTGTGGGGCTTGGTAATGGAAATACAACCTTGACGTTCTTGTTTTAGACTACTTCATGCCCTGCATTCCATTCTCTTTCGAAAATAATTTGAAATTGAGAAATTTATCTTTCGAAAATCAAAAGCTTGAACCAAAATCAAAGCTTGAGCAACCAATTGCACTAAATCTCTGTTTCCTCTGTCTCCGTCTTCTCTTCTCTGTCTTCTTGCCTTAATATCTGCTCCGTCTTCTCCGCTGCTCAGTACTCCCCGCCGCTCCGACCTGCGGTGGGCTTGGGTTAGAAAGCTGAGGGTTTTTATGGCTCTGATGTGTTTTTTTTTTATTATTCAAATGGACTACTTTAAAAAAGTAATCAGAGAAATGATCCAAATTTCGCCACGGTGAAATCGCCACTTGAAACCGCGAGTTCAATGTTGCGACGTTGGATCCCATCATAGACAAAAAACTCACTCTTCAAGAGGCAATAATTTCACCTTAGAGAAAACTCGCCTCTTAAAGGAACGATGTCTCCTTACAGTGAACTCGACTTTTTAAAACGTGGCCAATTTTACCACGCAAGCAATTCTATCCTCACTCACAACACTCAAAATCACATCTTCCAGAGGCCAGTTTGCTTACATGATCCTTTTTGTATCATTTTCTAATTACTTTGAGAAGAATATCATTTTAATAATTTCTTATTAAAATAATTTTAAAAATAAAAAATCCTAGAAAGTTGGGTTTTCTGTGTATACAAAATGAAAGGGTTTATACAAAATTAACAACTATTTTAAAACTTAAAAAAATTGCATCAAATAAACATATTTTGAAAATTAATTTAAAAAATAACAGTTTTTTTAACTTTAGGTAAATAGATAAATTTTCTTGCCACGTCATCGACTATCTATTGACAAAATTTTAGTTTGACGATTTTAACCTTGAATATACATATTTCATAATTTGATTTGATAAGTCATTTTAATTAATTAAAAATCTGATAATTGATGATTTCTAATTCAAATGTTATTTAATTGATTTTTCTTTTTAATTGACTTTGGAGATAATTAATGATTGATTATATTTTCCTTAACATCAGCTAAAGTTTGTTAAGGAAATATTCTTTCAAATTAATGGCATTATCAATACCTCTGTTATACCCGAAAAACCATCAATATATCAAACTGACAATCACGTTGGTTGTAGCAAGTAATCAGTAGTTGATCTATTCAAATGTATGTTAGGGACTATGTTAGATACTTAAATTGGTTGTTCCTCAATCAAATTGGAACAAGAATAAAAACAATTTTATATTGGTATATCAGCTATATACCACCGATTTACCACGAAAACCCTTCAAGTTCTAAAAATTCTCTAGATCAACATACATTAAACAAGGAAGAAGAAAGATGAATATAACAATGATAACTCACTAACGGTGGAAAAAAGAACAAACCTTCCAATCTTGAATCTCTAATGAAGAAATGAACAATGGAGTTTTGAAGAATTTTCTATGGAGAATGAACAATGAAGTTATACTACCATGAATGTCATAGAGCATTAAACGAGCCAAGTGAAATATTTTGTGGAATTTTGCTAAATAGTAGAGATTGATTTGATAATATCATTAATTAGATAGAATCTTGCCTGAACCGGTATTAACAAATATTAAGGAATAAATTTCAATCATTAATTAAATGTTGATTTAATTAATAAAAAAATCAATGAAAATCATATTTGAAATCTGTAATTTTAAGGGCAAAATTGTCTCATCAAATTTCATCAAACAATGAATTTGATGACGTGGCAATAAAACTTATCTATTTACCTAAAGTTTGAAAGAAACTGATATTTCTTTAAATAATTTTCAAAACTTTTTTATTTGGTGCAATTACTTTCGTAAAAAACAGTCAATGTGTATGGGCTCATTAACAAGAAATACATATCTTCCTACTATACCATTTTACCATCATTTAACAAATTTTAAAAAAAAATTGGAAACTCCCATTTAATGCTTTACTATTTTGAATTTTTTCCTAAAATCTCTCTCTCATATATATATATAGTATAATACATTAAAAGTGGGGAGGAGATGAGAATCATTTTTGGACAATTTTATCCACTTATTGTTGATGAGTTACCCAAAATAACCTTATAAGTTACAAGTGACATTTAATAATTTTTTATTTCTAGAATCACAATAATTGATCAACTAGGCATTAATTTCAAAATTCATTCACCTATTTAATGAATATGAAAAAAATAATTAATAAATAATTGTAAGTTAATTTTAATTGAGAGACGATGACAGGGAGGGAGTTCGATCAGGAATAGACAGAAAAAAAGGCTGCTAGGCTCCTTTCTTTCTCATCGGAGGATAACTTTGAATGAACTGTAACAAGTTATTCAAGAAGTTATATAGAGAAAACTCAACTTTGTACTAAATTATTATTTGTAATATAGAGGAAAAGTAAATTATCTCTATAAAACTTAAATAATATAATTTAAAATATAATTCAATTATAACACGCTTTTAAAAACTTTATTTATTATGTATTTCATATGTTAGTATAATCAATATGTTACGCAAATATAGTTACCCAAAATTTACAGACAAAAGATTTAATTTATAATACAAATGAAAAATTAAAATGAAGTTTAAAATAAAACACAAAATAGATGATTTAATTCTAATGACGTCATTTTTTATTTTAAATTTTGAGAGCACATTTTTACAATATACTATTTTTTTTCTAAAAACATACTGTGACATTCTACAGCTTAGTTGAATAATAATATATTAGCAAACAACAACAATATAATATTTTTTTGATCTTACTCACATAAGTTCAAAACAAATATGATGCTAAATACATTTCTTTTTATCTTACACAAACACAACATGACTATAAGTAATAATCATAGCTAAGAATATACTAGAATCATTTATAGGTGCAACGCACGTGTATACACACACACACACACATAATATGTGGGTATACATACGATATATATATATATATATATATACATACACACAGACATATTATATATATATATATATATATATATACACACACGCGTGGATAATGTATATCCTATGTGTGTATATAATTTATATACGATGTGTTGTAAAGAGAGAAAGAGAGATTTAATGGATATAAATAGAGAGAATATTTAATGGATATAAATACATGGAGAGAGAAAAAAGTGGTTATTATATATTTACATTAAAAAATAAAAAAGTAAATAAGTAACTAATTAAATAAAGAAGCTATTAAATTTAATAAAACTTGCTACATTAATTATTTTTTTAGATTAGTGCTATATTTGATTTTTTTCAAAAGTTGCGGACAAAGTTGATTTTAGAATTGAAAATTTGTCTAAATAGTATCAATTCTATAAATGAAATGGGGTTTTTTAAGGGTGTTCACGGTTCAGTTCGGTCGGTTTTGGGGGAAAAATCGAACCGAAACTTTCGGTTCGGTCATATCTCTACCTGAACTGAACCATTCGTGGAAAAATAACCAAATCAAACCGAAAGTTTTAGTTTGATTCGGTTCTTTGGTTCGGATATAGTAATAAAAAATAAAATATTAAAAACCTTTTAAAAGGGTATTATTGAGAAAAAATAAAAATTAAAGTTTTATTTCAGTTCGTTTTAGTTTGATTCGATTTGATATGAAATGATATATAAAAATTAAAAAATAATAGAAAATTAACATTTCAGTTTGTTTTGAAAACTGTCAAAATTTTAAACCGAACCGAAACTTCAGTTCTTTAATTTTGATGAACCGAACCAAATCGAACATACATAAATAACCGGCCGAACCGACCATTTTCAATTGGGTCGGTTCGATACTAATTTTTTCACCCCTAGATTTTTTTAATAATCAACACTGAATGCACATGCACAATAACTCCCAACAATGTAACAACCATGTTGTCCTCCTTCTGTTGGAAAAAGATGAGTACATAACCAAGGAGATGGAAAACCTCAAGAGAGGAGGCAGGAGTGACTAAATACCTGGGAGAAAGAGGAAGCACTCGTCTAGACACCAACCTGTTTGAAGCTATGCAGAAATGAAAGGCGCAAGTACGATCCGGTACCAGATCACCCGACTCCTGAAAATTAGGATCACATTCGAAATATGCTGTGCAGGCACCACGATAGTGGGGAACCCCATTACAACATTAGAAGGGAAAGAAAGACTAGGGAGATTCCTATCAGCAGCATCACTAGCGCAACACGCGTTAGTCGAAAAGAGCTAAACAATCTGAGCGAGAGTTGTAGATCGAGACTCAAACATGATGACCAGGGAACAATTGAGCTAGATATCAACAAAAGGATGAGCTTGCTGAACATATTAAGGATTTACATCTGAGAGTCGTGCGCCTAGATACCAAAGACAAGGAGAAGAACAGAGCCTCGACCGTGGTAGTAAGGGGTCTGATGCAATCATTTTTTACGACGGAGATCACTTCCATGGAACCTTCGAAAAGGTTCACCCCAAAGTTCAAAATGTTCAACGACACCTCTGACCCCACTGACCACATCTTACTCTACAAGCAGGTGATGTCAGACGTGTGCATCTCGGAGGACAAGTTGGAGAAGATGTTGTGTTTATAATTCTCTTTGAGCCTGTAGGGAGGTGCCATCACTTGGTTCAAAAGTCTAAAGGTGAGGTCCATACATTCTTTCTCTCAACTGACAACTATTTTCATAGAATGATAACACTAAAATGATGGCTAAGGAAGCACGTGATCTCCTCACTCTAGTCACCAATGGAGATGAGTCTTTAAGGGAGTACACAAGTTCAACGATGAAAAAATTTGAATCATCTGATTCGATGATGCGGTAGCTATGACTACTTTCAGGAGTGCTCCGGTGAAAGTAACTGATGTATCCAAGTACCTGCACTGAAAGGGACCCAAGGCACTATCAGAGTGTCTCAATCAGGCAAACGAGTTCATCATGCTAGACGAAGAGATGACTAAGAAGAAATGGAGCAATAATGGAAGCACACGTGGGAACACCCCTCAGGCTAGGAGAGTTGATAGAGAGAAGGGGTAGAACATACTGAAGGAACGATAGAAAATGCTCATGGGAGAGAGTCATCATCATTAGGACCAAAATTGATCGAAGAAATCAACCTACCACCTATGTATGTCACACTTAAGGAGCTCTTTCATCAGATCAAAGGGAAGAATCTCTTACCTTAACCTCTACGGCTGAAGATAAAGATGGGGAAGAGGAAAGATCAACCCCAATATTGCGATTATTGCAATTACCACAGACACACAACATATGATTGTTGGAAGCTCAAGTGTGAAATTAAGTCTCTAATAAAACATGGTTTCCTAAAAGAGTACCTTCTAGAATATGAGTATAAGCATCTGAGGACTTCGACAAAGGACAGACCCCAAGGGGAAAGCTTAAACATATGGGTAATACATGTGATCCACAGGGGAGCTGCCCATCTACCCATGTTCTCATTAAGTAAGATGTCTAGGGCCGAGCCTACTCAAACATCGCGTAAGATGCATCGGGATAAGCGTGCTCAAACATCGTGTAAGATGCTTAGGGCTGAGCTTGCTCAAACACAACATATATACTGACACCTCAGTAAGAAGAGGGCATCTGAGAGCTTCCCGCCTGCCCATGTTCTCATTAAGTAAGATGCCTAGGACTGAGCCTGCTCAAACATAACGTCCACATACGAGGATATGGTCAGGGTGCATCACCCACTTGATGATGCCTTAGTGATTTCCTTGGATGTGACTAATTGTTTGGTGAAGCGGATGGTGGTAGACCTCAGAATCTTGACATATATCATTTTCCTTTCAGCACTGAAGAAGATGGGAATAAATGAGTCGCAAGAAGGTGCTACCTAACCAGCTTCAAATAGAAGGACGAACGATAACAATTACAGGGACATGGCCATACCCTAGATGCACCACCCTTCGAAGAAACGATAGAGGTCTCGATCCATCCATCAAACCTAAGAAGGTTGTGAACATAGGTTCAGACCTCTAAGATCCACTAAGAGAGGAGTTGATCCTCTTCCTAAAGGAAAATCAACATAAATTTGCATTGAGTATTCCAGAAATGACTGGTATACAAATGCCTTTGTCTTAGGAATCCATCAGTGATGTTGCATAAGCTGAAGGTAAATTTGACCCAGCCGATCAGACAGAAGAGGAGAAAGTTTGTCGCTTATAAGAGAAAAGTTATTAATGAAGTGATACAAATGTTATTGTATGTATTAGGGAAATTTTTTCTAACCTGACTGGCTGGCCAACGTGGTGGTGGTCAGGAATTATTAAGTGGGAGATGAATTATTGAGTGTTAGATGAATTATTGAGTGGGAGGGCACTAACTCTCCAATCAGGAACTTTTCCTGATTCAATAATGGAGGAACCACAATAGGAGTCAGAGCCTATGGAGCCTCAACGTAGTGGGAGGGTTGTGAGATAACCTGACAGGTACATGTCTTATGGAGATGCCTTAACAATAGTCTCAGATAAGGATCATGATGAACCTGTTTCCTATTCGCAGGTCATGGCTGGTCCTGAAGCAAACCTATAGCAAGAAGCCATGAACGTCGAGATACAATCGATGTACTCGAACATAGTTTGGAAACTTGTAGATCCTCTTGAAGGGGTAAAACCTGTAGGGTGTAAATGAATTTATAAGAAAGAGAAAGGTTTGGATGGAAATGTGGAGGCATTCAAAGCTAGGCTAGTAGGTAATGGCTACACCCAAAAGGAAGGTATTGACTACGAGGAGACTTTATTTTTGAATAGTTAGTGGACGAATCATGTGTGTATAAGTTGATACATGAAGGAAGGTGGTTTTTCTACTTATACATGGATGATTTTTTACTCATTGAGAATGATGTAGGAAAATTTCCCGATGTCAAGATTTGGCTTGCAAAACAATTTGATATGAAGGATCTTGGAGAAGCTGCCTTTGTCTTAGAAATTCAGATCTTTTGAGAGAGGAAGAACATACAATTGGCATTGTCTCAAGTATTTTATATTGATAAGGTGATGGATCGCTTCAGTATGCAAGACTCTAAGAAGGAATATCTTCCCTTTAGGTATGGAGTCAGCCTCTTGAAGGAGTAGTCTCCCAAGACTCCTCAAAAAGATGAAGACATAAGAAAGATTCCCTATGCCTCAGCCATAGGAAGTCTCATGTATGCAATTTTTTGCATAAGGCCAGATATTTGCCATGTCGTAGGTGTGGTGAGTCATTTTCAATCTAATCTTGGACTCGAGCATTGAAATGCTCTCAAGCATATCCTCAAGTATCTTAGGTGAACGAGGAACTACATGCTTGTGTATTCAGATACTGGCCTAAATATGACAGGTTATACTGACTCCAATTTTCAAGCAGACAAAGATTATAAGAGGTCCACATCGAGATCGATGTTCATCCTAAATGGTGGAGTAGTGGCATGGAGAAGTATCAAGAAACCTTGCGTTTCTGATTCTACCATGAGAGCTGAGTATATGGAAGCTTGTGAAGCTGCAAAGGAGGCTGTCTGGCTTAGAAAGTTCGTGAAGACTCTAGACGTCGTTCCAGATGTTGATAAGCCCATGACACTTTACTACGATAATAGTAGGGCTGTAGCAAACTCGAAGGAATCGATGGGTCTCAAAAGATCCAAACACATAGAGCGAATGTATCTTCTCATTAGAGAGATTTTTCAGCGTGGAGATGTTGTAGTAACACAGATATCGACGATTAACAACCTAGCAGATCCATTCACGAAGACTTTAAGCAGTAAAATATTTGATGGTCATCTAGAGGGCATGGGGATACGAGACTGTACACGCCTACTTTAGTCGAAGTGCGAGTTTGTTGGAATTATGTCCATAAAGTAGGGTGTAATAACTATTTATGAGTAGATATTAATGATTTGTGTTTGATGGTGAATATTGAATCTGGAGGATCACCTTCTAATTTTGTAGACATTAATGTAGATTATGATGTTGATTGGTATCTTACTTTGATGAATAATGAGAAAGGTAGAAATGATCCGTTAATTGTTACATCACGTATTGGTTATAGGGCATCTGATGTCGTTGTTAATGGTGATGCTTTATCGTCATCAGAGGTTGGGTCTTCATCTCAAAATATTGTTCACGATAATCCTTCTGAACTATTATTTGTGGATAAAGTAGATGCAAATAAGTTAGCTCAAAATATGAGTTGAAAAAAGCTCTGCACTTGATAGTTTTGAAGCACAAATTTTAATTTGTGACTAGCAAGTCTAATCATGAAAGGTATGTATTTCTTTGGTGTGTTATCAAGAGTTTCCAGTGGTTTGTACGTGCTTCACGTTATAGAGGTGTTGGAATTTGGCATGTTAAAAAGTATGTAAAGGAGCACACTTGTTCGCTTGACATTGTTTAAAGTGATTATCGACAAGCCACTTCGACAATTGTTAGTGAGTGGATAAAGGATAAGTATATGTGTGGAGTTGGTGATCGCATACAACCTAAAGACATTATTCATCATACGCGTGTGAAGCACAAAATTAATATAAGTTATTATAAAGCTTGGAGGGCCAAGAATGAAGCTCTTGATATGATTCGTGGTTTCAGAGGAGTCTTATACGATATTACCTTCCTATTGCTTTCACTTGGTGAAGAATAGTCCTGGTACGATAACTTATAAATTACTCTTCTTATAAATATATTTACTGTTATTATTCATTGTATTATTGAAAAATCAGTATATTTTTTAGTAAACAGTTTTACATGTTTTAGGTACTGTCACAAATTTTCATACTGATTGTGATGGTAGACTAAAGTATTTTTTTCGTGGCGTTGGGGCCTTCTTTATGTGGTAGTCGT
This sequence comes from Datisca glomerata, assembly GCA_003255025.1. NCBI lineage: Eukaryota > Viridiplantae > Streptophyta > Magnoliopsida > Cucurbitales > Datiscaceae > Datisca > Datisca glomerata. The sequence continues at coordinate 103,861 of QANY01002466.1, forward strand.
CATTGTAGACCTGTTATAAGAGTTGATGGAACTTTTCTGATGAATAAATACCATGGTACACTTCTGATTGCTTTGAAGCTTGATGGTAATGACCAAATGTTTCCATTAGCTTTTGTGATTGTTGATTCAGAGAATGATTTAGCTTGGTATTGGTTTATAGAGAAGTTGAGTTATGCCCTTGAATATCGTGAAGAGTTGGTAATTATTTTTTATCATCATAACAGCATCCCAAAGGCTGTTGGAAAGTATTTTTTGGAAGCTCATCGTGGTTATTGCATGCAACATTTGCTTAATAATGTGAAGACGACATATAAAAGGTTCAAACTTGATAGTTTATTCTATAAATGTGCAAGGGCATATAGGAATGTAGATTTTGAGTTGCATATGTGTTGTTTAAAAGCTATTGTTCCTTTTATACGGTCTTACTTAAGTGGAGTTGGGTATGAGACATGGGCTCATGCTTGCTTTGTTAGATGTCGGTATAATGTGATGACATCAAACCTTGTCGAGACATTAAGTTCTACTCTAAAAGATGCCCGATCATTGCCTGTTGCTTGCCTCATTAAGTATATACAACAAAAGTTACAGTTATGATTTTATGATCGAAGGACTGCTGCTAGTTGTATACTCACGTGTTTGACGAAGGAAGTGGATAAGGATCTACGTGTTCAATTTGAGTTGGCTCGTACTATGGATGTGAGATTTCTTATGTTTATGTTTTCATATGGTGATTTGAATATATTGTGAACATTTCAAATATATGTTGCACTTGTAATATGTGACAGCCACATCTACTACCTTGTTCTCATGCATGCACAACACTTACAAGGAGAAATTTATCACCATATCCATACACATCTAAGTATTATACGAAGAGTGAGCTTGAATGTACATATGCAACATCTGTTTATCCCGTTGGCAACGAATCTATTTGGCTAGTTCCTGATGATATTATAGCTCAAAGGATTTTACCCCCACGTGTTAGACGTTCTTCAGGTAGGCCAAAGAAGAAAATGCACATATCTTCTGATGAAAAGATACCTAAAAATAGATGCAGTGCTTGTGGTGTTTTGGGTCATAATAATAAGACCTGTAAGAAACGCTCGAGTTGATTGGGTTGATGATTATATTTTTAGTTTTGTTAGTAAACTAGTTTTTTATTGATGAAATTATCCTTAGTTAGTATGGAGTTTACTTTAGATATACTTTTTCGATTTCATATTGAACACGTCAATGACCAATTGAATTTTATGGATATTATTTATATATTCATAGACACTCATAGTATGTATAAATATACTTGTGGTAAATCATTTTGTGAATTGTATAATTCTTTTGATTTTTAATTTATTTTCTATTATAGTCATTTACTTAGTTCTGCTCTTATGTTTTTTTTTCAAGTTTTCACTTGTAATTACATACATATTCTATAAAACTTCTATAATGATATGAACATGTTTGATTACGTAAATACTATGGTAATTAATTATAGAATGAGAATATATTAACATTTACTCGCTTGTATATACATATCAAATAAACTATTTTAAGGTATTGGATTTATACTCATAGTATATCAAAGTTTACTCAAATGCTTATACATTATCAAATTGGGCTATTTCTGAAATTTGATATGTACCCATAGTATATTAACATTTATTGACTTGTATATACACTTACCAAAGTAGACTTAGTCAGGAATTGGATATATACCTATAGTATATTAACATCCACTCACCTGTATATACTAACGACTGAATACATTTTTCTTATAATAGGAAAAAACAAGGAAAACCAAGAGGTTGCAAGGAGTTGAAACATCAACAATGGCAAGCAAACGAGCACGAGTGATGAAGAAAAAACAACCTCATCTTCAAGAAGAAGAGCTTGTGGAAGCAAATGAGATTACCACAAGTAAAGTTCCTCCAGCCCAAACCAATGAACAGCAAACAACGACCGAAACTGAGGTAAACAAATCAAACAATAACTTATAATATAACTATAGTAGTTATACAAATATGGTAACTCTTTTTAATGTAAATATTCTTATTCATTACTAATTGGTAGGACTACCCTGTGTTTATGCCAACTGAATTATGGACTTGAAACAAGAAAGTGAATATATATGGGAAAATGGAACAATTGGCTACTCTGAAATGTTGGTTAACTCAAGAAGATAGAGCGATTTTTAAGAAAACATATATAAGAAACCCGTTAAACATCAAACTTACAAAAATTCATCCCCAATTAGTACTACATTTAGCTAGGAGGCAGTGTTTTAGTAATAATAATGATGATCCTGAAGAAGCAATGGATGATCCTGAAAATGAGAAATGGCAAGAAGCCATAAACCAGGAAATGGAATCTATGTATTCCAATTTCGTCTGAGAACTTATAGTTCCACCTGAATAGGTTAGGCTCATTGGATGTAAATGGATTTTCAAGAAGAAAAGAGGTGCAAATGGAAAAGTAGAGCCTTTCAATGTATGATTAGTAGCTAAGGGCTATACATAAAGGGAGAGAGTTGATTATGAATAGACATTCTCCCTTGTGGCCGTGCTAAAATCCATTCGCATCTTTTTGTCTATAGCCGCTAGTTTTGACTATGAGATATGACAAATGGATGTCAAGACAACTTTTATGAATGAGTCTCTTGAAGAAAGCATATATATAATGCAACTAGAAGGGTTCATACAAAAGAGGCAAGATCAGAAAATATGCAAGTTGCTTAAATCTATTTATGGATTAAAGCAAACATCTAAATCATGGAATCTTACTTTTGATGAGATAATAAAATCTTATGGATTCGAGCAAAATTTTGATGAAGCTTGTGTTTTATAAATACATCAAAGATAAGATCATGGTTTTCTTAAATTTTTATGTTGATGATATTCTACTCATTGGGAATGATGTAGAAACTCTATCAAAGGTAAATAAGTGGTTAGTTGAGAAATTTCAAATGAAAGATTTGGGAGAATCGAGCTATGTTTTGGGCATCCAAATCATAAAGAATAGAAAGAACAAGCTCTTAGCACTTTCTCAGGCATCTTATATTGATAAGGTGTTGGAGAGATTCTCTATGAAGAGTTCCAAGAAAGGTCAACTACCGACCAAACATGGATTTGTCCTCTCCAAGGAACAATGTCTTAAGACACCTCAGGAAAATATGATATGAGAAAGGTTCCATATGTTTCAGTAGTTGGAAGTCTCATGTATATTATGTTGTGTACGAAACCAGACATCTGTTATGCAGTTGGAATTGTCAGTCGTTATCAATCGAATCCAAGTTTGGAACACTGGATTGCAGTAAAGCACATTCTTAAGTATCTTAGGAGAATGAAAAACTATATGCTTATTTATCAAGGTGAAGACCTGAACCCCACTAGATATACTGATTCTGATTTTCAATCAGACAGAGACAATCCAAAATCGACATCTGGATCAGTATTCACCCTAGGTGGATGAGCTGTAGTCTGGAGAAGTATTAGACAATCTAGTATTGCAGATTTCACTATGGAAGCCGAATATGTAACGGTTTGTGAGCTGCGAAAGAAGCGGTATAGCTTAGAAGTTCTATACTGATCTGGAAGTAGTTTCAGATATGGACAAGTCATTAATCCTGTATTGTGACAACAATGATATGGTAGCGAATTTCAAGAAACTGATGAGTCACAAGAGGGGCAAGCGCGTAAAGAGAAAATATCATCTCTTGAGAGAGATCGTGTATCGAGGGGATGTGACTGTTATGAAGATAGCGTCAGAACAGAATATAGCTGATCTCTTTACAAAGACAGTCCCTGCAAAGTTATTTGAGGGTTATGCGCGTAACATGTGATTGAGATAAATGCCACATTTTCTTTAGAGCAAGTGGGAGATTGTTGGGGGTTATGCCCTCAAAACATGTGTATTGACATTTTGATATGTAATTTAATAAAGATTACATTTTTCTTATGATTTTTCTTTTAAATTATTGTTTAATAATTTATATAAATATAAGAAAGTTCTATATTCAGTAATGAGACTATGATATTGTATTAGTACGAGAGGATTAAAATCATAGATAATGAATAAAATTATCAGCAATATATTAAAGTATGGAATCTTTAATGAATGGTTACTAGTACGGTTCACTAAGCGTTATTAATGCATGTGATCTAGATCCTGATCATTGATGTGGATAAATATCTTAGTGAAAATTTTTTATATAATGGGATTATATAAGATTGGACCGATGTGAATTAATATATTTATCAACGTGTCATTTATCATAAAGATTTAATACACATCAATTCGATAATCATATGTAGATCAGTCTGAATTGTGAGTAGTCATGAACTCCTATGTATGTTTACTAGATCTTTTGATTCACTCGCTAATGTTTGTTTGTAAAATAAGCTAGTGACTTTTGTTTTAAAGATTCAGTGATATGGATGGCTGTGAACATGATCTTAAAAAATTTAGAATCCAAGCTTTCCTAACGCATCGTATATTGGTTCATTTAAGTGTTAATTCTGAAACTGAATGGTTATTAAGCTCAAATTTATAATAAGATTATAAATTATCCATTTACTAGTGGATTAATGGTACTTAAGGATCAAGAGGTAATTAGAAGGGTAAAATGATAATTTGACCAATTCTAATTTACGAACCTATAATTGAAAGACAAAACTATGTGAAATGATTATATTAGCGGACTACATGATAATACTCTGTAAATACAATCTGTAATCTCTTAGAGTGCAATTTCATATTTATAGTAGAGTAATAATGGAATTAATAAATAAAATTATTTAATTAAAGAGTTTAATTAATAATCTGGTTTATTGGAGCTTAGGATTATAGGTTCATGGTCCCTAAGTCACCTCTATATTACGCAGTCTAGAATGTGAATATTTCAGAACATGAGAAAAGGACTTACTTGCGAAAGAATTTTTATTCTTAGGCAAGTACATAATTATGTATGATTAATTAATTAAAAATTAATTAATTGAATTATTTATATATTAATATATTTTTTCGAAATTAATATATATATATATATATATATTATCAATTTTTTTAATTATCAATAAATGAGACAAAATATCTAATTTATAAAATTAGATAATTAAATTATTATTAGATAATAATTTGGATCAACTAAATTTGTTATTTATGAAATAACAGATAATTTAGTTGATAGAGATAATCTGTTAATTTTGAATTAACAAATATCTAGATATTTAATTTGGTTAAAATAAATATTTAATATGCAGTAATTGCCATATGTAAATCACTGATTGGATATCAGAGATTGACATGGACTACTATAATTTCACGTGACACTACAGTAGTGGGTGTGTAACATTGTAGTGCCACATGACACTACAGTGGTGCCGTGAGGCACAGAGCCGTGAGACACAGTGCTACCTCACGACACACTCAGTGCCATGTGAAACTGCAGTTGTGCACAATAATAATGAGTTCACTGTTATTGGTAATTTTATGATTAAATATTGTTTCAATTATCCCAAAATATATGATACGCCATTATCAAGAAAAATATACAGATATTATTCTCATGGCCTAAGATGTTCAATTAATCAATCAGTTGAAGGAGAGAATCAGTTCATCAATCAAGAGTTGAGAGAAGAACACAATTCACGGAAAAAATGATTTTCTCTGATTAAGGGTTAATCAAAATCTCTAAAAGAATCATCATCACGTTCTTTTAGAGAATTGTCTCACAAAAGTCATTCTCTGTAAAATCTCTAGGTCTCATTTGTTGAGTACATCTAGAGACAGAAAAGTGTCTTCGTTATATTCTACGTGCCCACAGACGTCCTAGTGCGTTGATGATTAACTTGGAAGATCTTGGTGTGGATCTTATAGTCTGCTGATCATTGGAACGATTTCGTGGGAACAGAGAATCGATTGGTTTTTGCGAGGACGCTTGATTTAGACTACAAGAGATATATGATCTCTAACCTTATTTGTTGTAAATTTAATATATAAATATATAATAGATCCTGACTGATTGAAGAAGAGTTTTTAATAAAAAGTTTTTTTTTGTTATCGTAGCGTTGCACGATTTTGTTTTATTAAAATATTCGATTTTTATTAAAAATTTAATTTTTAAAAATGGCCACGCGCCACAGGCTTCTGCTGCACACGCGCCTCGACGACCAACAAGACAATGTTATCATTGCTCAGGAAATCTTTTATCACATCAAGAAGAAGAATAGAGGAAGGAAATGGGGTTTTACCTATTAAAGTAGATATGGAAAGGCTTATGACAAAGTGAATTGGAGTTTTTTTCATCTTTTATTGGTTAAAATGGGGTTTGACAGCAATTTTGCTAGTTGGGTTATGAAGTGTGTCACTTCAACTAATTACAACATTCTTATCAATGGTGATCCTAAAATCAAATTTAAACCTCAGAAAGTTTTAAGGCAAGGAGACCCACTTTCTTCTTGTTTATCATTGTGGCTGACTGTCTCTGTAAATGTGTTCTTAGAGCTGTCGAGGATGGGAGGATCAAAGTTATTCATCCTAGAAGAAACAGTCCCCCCATTTATCATATTCTTTTTGCAGATGACAGCCTGTTTTTTGTTGAAGCTGAGGACAGTTCATGTAGTCATCTTTTAGAATGTATTTCCAAGTATTGTGCAGCCTCTGGACAAAAGATTAACCTTTGCAAAAGCTCTGTGTGTTTCAGTAAGAATGTTTCCGATGGTAAACAGAATTTCTTATCAGCTTTACTTCATATTCCTATCTCTTCTGAGAATGAAGTTTACTTGGGTTTGCCCATTGATTGGATTTCTTCCAAGAAGAGTGTATTCTCTAATTTGGTTGAAAGGCTTAAGAAGAAAACAGCAAGTTGGAAAGGTAATTTTCTCTCTCATGCTGGTAAAGAAATTTTATTGAAATCTGTTGCTCAGGCTCTGCCTAGTTATGTTATGGGCATTTTCAAGCTTACCAAGAAAATTTATGCTGAGCTTCAATCTGTTATTATGAATTTCTGGTGGGAAAAGGCAGATGGCAGTAATGGAATGAGGTGGTGCTCTTTTAAGAAAGCTAGTCTTAGAAAAGATTTGGATGGTCTTGGTTTTAGGGATTTGGAGGAGTTTAATCTTGCTCTCCTCTCTAAACAAGCTTGGAGTATCTTATGCAACCCCAATAGTCTGTGTTCTAAGCTGCTCAAAAGTTTATACTTTCAGGATTCTGATTTTCTTAATGCTAAAGTTCCTAAGACTTGCTCTTGGTCTTGGAAAAGCATCTGGTTTGGTAAAGAGGTTATTAGAAGAAAGGTTTCTAGCTTATTGGTAATGGTTGGCCTATCAGGTTGTGGGAAGATAAGTGGCTTCAAGGTTATCATATTCTAAATTTGTTAAAAAATGATGATATTTGTCCGATTTCAGATCTTTTGACCAGTAATGGTATGTTTTTGGAGTCCAGCAAGGTTAATCTTTATTTTCCAAGTTGGGTTGCTTCTTAAATCCTTCAAATTAAGCTTCCCAGAAGTGGCGTCAATGATGTTATGATTTGGCCTGATAACAAGAATGGTGACTTCTCTGTAAAAGTCTTGCTACCATGCTATTCATGAAGAAAATTTACCCAATTATGATGCATCTACTTCTTTTTCTTCTGGTTTAAGGGATAATTTTTGGAAAAAGTTTTGGAAGATTTCTGTTCCTCAGAAAATTAAGCTGTTTATCTGGAAAGCTCTCAACAACTATGTGCATGCTAAACAATGTTTAGTTTATAGGCATGTTTCTTAGGATCCTATTTGCCGTATTTGCTTATCAGTTGAGGAATCAGTTTATCATTTGTTGGTTGGGTGTCATTGGTATTCTCTGGTTTAGTCTCGTTCTCCTCATAGTTTGAAATGTTCTTCTGCTTCTGATATCAATTTTAGTTCATAGTTTCTTTGTGTCTTTGAGGAGATTTCTTTGAGCTCTAGTGGAGGTGCTTTGACTACTTTTTTCTGCTTCTTACTTTGGCAGATTTGGAAAGCTAGGAATTCATTTGTTTTTTAAGGAAAGAGTGTTGATCCATGTGTTGTTCTGTCCAAAGCTTCATTATCTTTTTCTAGGTTTGCTGAGGTTACTTTAAATCTGATTTGAGTTTATCTAGGCCTAAGGTTGTCGTTCCTGCTAGATCTGTTGCTCAATGGTTGCCTCCTGCTTCTAGTGTGATTAAGGTTAATTGTGATGCTTCCTTCATCTCTTCTCGAAAAGAAGGGGTTGTGGGGGTTGTGGCCAGGAACTCGTGTGGTCATGTTATTCTTTGGGGGAGTTTTAGCTTTAAAGCTAACGGTATTGAGGAGTTGGAGTTGTTAGCTGTTGATGAGGTTTTAAATGTTGTTTTAGCTAATAGCTGGGTCAGCAGTATTATTGAGACTGATGCTTCGAAGGTGGTTAAGTGGCTCAATAATGATGGGATTGCTGACGCTATCGCTAAGTATAACATTGGTCAGAACATGAACTCTTTTGATCATCCTAGTTTACCTTTGCATATTATTAGCATGATTAATAAGGATGTTATTGCTTGTTGGGGTAACTTTAGACCCCCTTGATGTATTTCTTTGGTTTAATGAGAGTCTTTCTTCAAGCAAAAAAAAGTGCTGATTCATCAGGGCAAGATTTTGAAAAGCAGTTAAAAATATTCAATTGCTGATTCAAACCAATGCATATAATCAAAGCCAACTTAAATCAACTTAGTTATATGATTAGTCGATAAGTTTAAAGAAGATTGAGCAATTTCAATTAGCTGTAAAAATTGTTTTATTAAGTCATTTTGAAGATATAGTCGTCGAAAGAACTAAAGTCAGAAAAATTCGACGGAGAAAAGAAGACACGGCCTTCGAAACTTAAGCAATTAAGCAATCTTCGAAACTAATGAGAACTCAAAACTTTAAGGATACAGTTTCAGCATTTGCTAAAATGAAAGAAAATTCCAGATTAAAAGAGTTCAATCACCAATTAATGTTCGATTTTTTTTTCTTATACTGATTTCATACAAATAACTTGTTATGTCAAAAATCTTGTTAAAAAGTTTTATGATTTCTACAAAAAAAATCCTAAACCTTGCTATACTAATTATTGTGGATAAATTGACCAGACATCTCATAGAAATCATAAATAATTAAATTAAACCAAATCTAATAGTGTGTACCAAGAAGCGGAAATTCTTTAACTTATTTGCGGATCGGTTTAGATGAGAATACATTGAGCTTCTCTGCAAGAAACTTTAGAGAGCACTACCCGCTCTAATGGCTATGAAATGATTGATGGAATACTCTAGAATATAACATATATATCATAGTTTCAGGGATGGCTTCTCTTCAGTTAGAATATATAATTCTCTTTTTTCATGATAGAGAATTAAATATGAACGGTTGAGATTAATTTCATAAGTTAGAAATCACAATCTTACGATATTGTATGTCTAATTAGATCACAAAATCGATATATACAATTCAACCCATCAAATAATGATAATTATATTACAAGTTTAATTAAAAGAAAAATTAGTGGGAGAAGCATAAAATAATAAATTTTATTTTCCAACAGTTAGGACAATAAACACACATATATGACACAGAGAGAGACCAGTGTTTAGGATCGCCTCGGAGATGACGAAGTGACACTCTGATACTCCCCAAGGACCATAAAATAATAAATTTTATTTTTAGAAAAAAGAAAATTTTCCAACAGTTAGGATAATAAACACACACATATATGACACACACAGAGAGAGCTACTGTGTTATTGCTCGTGGGGAGATGACGAAGTGAAATCAGAAATGAGTCAGAAGATGATGGAAGTTACCATACTTGATTGCTTCTTTTGATCTAGGCATTGACAAGTATTAAAAGATGTCTTAGTAGCTAATTATTTATCTCATATTGGTTTGAGATTTGAACTTTGTTTCTCAAATATCTTCTCATATTTACAGTTGCACATAAGATTTGCTCCCCAAGATGACGAGAGAAAGCTTGGAATCTAAGGTACTTTATCTTCTTCATATTGACGAAGAGAACATATGGAGATTTATAATTAGTTACATATGCATTGTTAAGTCGCTGTGAGAGTAATTTGTAAGAATTTATTATATCTTAATGATAAAAATTTATTGACAATTGGAAAACAATATTCATGTTTCTAATCCTACAATCTACCAACAAAATATCCCTTTTGATCCATTTACCAGTCACTGAAAAATTCTAATAAACGACATCATGATTTATTATAAATCCATTGATTCTACATAATTTTTTCTTTTTTAATACTTTAGTTATGTGATTGAGAGTAGTCTAGTCACATCATGTAAATGTTATTGACTATTTTAATTTTAACATTTTTCAGTTATCAGATGATTTTCGTTCATCAGTAAATATTGCACTCAAATATGTCGTGCAAGCTTTTGTATAAAATAGTTAATTACTTATCTAATTTAATACAATATCTTCAATTTTTAGGCCTATATTTTAATTCAGTAGCTTAGTATTTCATAAGTAATTTATATTTCATTTTATATATATTTCATAATTTTGTTACCATTATATTTATAGTTTTGTATAATCTCGTGGGAAGCATCATTTTTACCTAACCTCACTACAAATTGGGCCAAAACACCATTAATTTCGGCTTAAAAACAAAGTCATATGCATTAAACATTGACTTAATAATCTACTATCACTACTACTTCTAAATGGGGTTTAGAAGTAGTAGTGATAGTAGATTATCAAAGAGTTTGATGCATTAAGCATTGGCTTAATAATCTACTATCACTACTATTTCTAAATGAGGTTTAAAGAAAGAAACATATTTGTCTAACCAAATTAATTAAATTTCAAAAACATCTTACAACTTATTAATGTAAATCTATTTAAATATATTTGTTGTAGGTCAACTTATTAATTTAATTAAATACATTTATTATTTTACATATTACACACATTGTCTTAATGTATACAATAGGAGGTAAACTTAAAATGAGATAAATGAATAGCCATATACTTTAAAAAGAATTAAAAAAAATGAACACCATAATGTAGAATATAATAAACGAATAAAAGAACACCATGACGTAGAATATAATAAACGAATGAAAGTTACATAGCATAATTTATTAAAGTAATTTAATTTTGTAAACGAATTGATTGTAGTAATGAACATATTTTCAATCGAAATTTTACATTAACATTGTACGGTGTATAAAACATTGATATAAGAAAAATAATATAATAGACAATATTTATATATATTTATACTCAGACAAAATATTTGAAGTTACGGAATCTACAAAGTTCATGTACTTCGGAAAAAATTAGTTAGATATACTACAACTTAAATTTTTATAAAGTGGTTGATTCAAATGATCAGTATTATAATCATTCATTTGTACAATAAAAATTATATTAATATCATTAAAGTGTCATTAATTCTATATAAATTTAGTGGTTATTTTAAAAGTCTTATATTTGTAATAAAATTGAGATAATAGTGATATTGAAAAACATGAATAATAGAGAGTTATGAATAATAAAAGAGAATTTAATGACAAAATGGAAGAGTTATTGTGTAAATGTGAAAAAATGAGAAGTGAAAAGTCACATGAAGTTAGTGTGAGAATATATGAATTAATTATACAAGTTACAACCTTAATTTATTTTACTCATAATTATGTACATTATTAAATTAATTTTTTGACTTTAAGAGTACTTACAAATATTACTTAAAGTTTCATTCTCCTAACTCATTCCTACACATAATCTCATAGACATTTTTATGTATCACCAATTAATTTATTATATTTTCATCTTCTATTTTTATTGTAAATTTTTTGTTGCCCAGAGAGATGTGTTATTTTTGTAGGCGTGTTACTTTTGTAGAGTTAATATATGCATAATTATTTGTATGCCCATTTAGGTAGATAACATTTAGTAAACACTATATTTGTAAATGATGGTTATATATTCGTGACTATTTATCAAATATCAATGAAAAATGTATTGTCACAAAAACTATTTACAAACGCCAAAAAATATTTAAAATTACTCATTCAATGTAATGTTAAGGGTTGTTATTCTTCTTTACTTTAAGGTTTGGAAACTAAAGGAAATTATTTTGTTTCATATCACGTGCAACAAGGTACATTTTTCACATTTATTGAGTCCACTAAAAGAGTGGATTTCTGGAAAACTTTTAACTGACCATTTTGTCCATCCATTTCTTTAAATTTCCTAGAATATCTTTACTATAACGTTGAAACTAATTCAACCATTGCACTAAGAAAGAATATTACAGTTACATTTTAAATTACGAAGCATTTAGCATTTAAAACCTTTAAAGTAATTTAATTAGTTTTGTAGCTATTAATTTTTTTTTATTGAATGCATATGTGATTAATTGACACTACTATTTCTCAAAAAATGACAATACTAATTCCAAAGATTTTCGCAAAACATTTATTTCCTATGGATTAAATTTAAGAAATTTAAAATTATACAATGATCATAAATTTGTTTTATTAATCATGAATAATAGTGGTCAAGAAAATGTCAATAGTAAATAATAAATTAGCTACTCGCTTTTCTTTTTTCAAACTTACAAGTTACATATTCTCTTGACTTTCATTTCCAATCCCGTAAATCTTTTTGTCGTTTCATTTATGTTTTTAATTGAATATGATGGACATGAATACTCATTATGTTGATATCATAAAATGTCATAAAAGTCATTATTGTTATGCGTTCAACATTTTTAAATTTGTTTATAAATTTTATATAGAATCAAACACCAAAAGTTATATAAATTAGAGGACTTTGGCAAAAATAATGACATGAGTGAAAGAAAAATAGAAAATCTACCATATTCACAAGCTACCATCGATTCATTTCTAGCACGAGTCGTATAGTCAAAATTTCTTCTTAAAATCCAATGCATATAGTTGGATTTTCTCCTTTAGGTTGATTGACATTTATTGGTGCTTATCGAAATATGATGCAATTTCATGAGACTGATGGTGAATTTATTCAACCATGTAAGGAAACCATTCAAGATAAAGTAAAAGTTGTTTGACAAGGGCTTTGCGCATCTAAAGACTTGTTTCAAGATATACTACATGTTATCAATGAACTAACTTTTGTTTTCTTTATTTTTTTTCTTGAATCTTTCTTTGAGTTAGTAGACAGATAAATTGCAAGGGTCATAACCTGACAAAACATGTTGTACTATCTCATCATTGTCTATATGTTTAAACTCTCAGACAAACCTACTTGGTTATAACATTTTCCTTCAATGAAATACACTATTTGCCAAAAAAAAGTATTTAACTTAGTTTATAAAATTAGTACTATGTAATTGTTTTGTCGTAGAAGTTAGACTTAATAATTTATAAATAAACAAGGGGTGAGGACAGGTTTTTTTTGTAAATAAGGGTAAAAATAAGGCAGAAAGATAACATTTTGGGAAAGAATATTGACCTATAAGAGGACAAAATTGTGGGGTGAAAGATAGGTAATATGTTTAGACAACTCATTTATCCTTTAATGCTTTTAAGTAAACTGAGATTTTTTAAATGAATTGAAGGGTTAAATGCGTAATACCAAATCATGCGGTTTGAAAAAAACAAACAAAACATGCACTAGCCACGTGCCTTAAGAAGGATGTATGAGAAGATCTGTCAACTCAGCAAGAAGAAACGACACACCCCTCCCCCCAGAAAATAGACCGGTTTCGATGCTCCTCTGCAGTGTCACCCACCGAGTTATTATGTGTAACGCTCCAAGAAGTTTCTGTTTTCTTACTAGAAGCAGTGAGCGAACGGAAATCAATCGAAGAAGAAAGAAGAAAGATGTCGTGGCAACAATATGTGGATGAGCAGTTGATGTGTGATATTGAAAATGAAGGCAACCATCTCTCTGCAGCTGCCATCATTGGCCAAGACGGCACTGTCTGGGCTCAGAGCTCCAACTTCCCTCTGGTCTGAGAGTGTCTTAGTTGAATTCGTTTTCCATTTCTTTTCTGATTGGTTTCTACATTGATTTCTGGTGATATTATCACCTCTGTCTTTGTACTTCAAAACTTGTAGAATCAATTAACGTACAAAAATAACTTCTAGCTTCACTCAATTGTTTATCTGTTATTGGATAAGCGATCGTTAATCCAAACTATGTTTCAAATTAATTGTTATAAAGATAAAATCTAAATTACTCGTTGAATACCGTAGAGTTGTATTAATTAGGTGAGTTGTTTATTGATGGCTTTACATTGTTTGTTAATAGATTAAACCTGAAGAGTTAAGTGGCATTTTGAATGATTTTGCGGCACCTGGATCACTGGCTCCAACAGGCTTATTCATTGGTGGCACGAAGTATATGATTATCCAAGGTGAACCAGGGGCTGTCATACGAGGTAAAAAGGTAGGTATAAATGAACTTGTCTTCTTTATTTCCTCGCTAGATTCCAGTTTCTTTTCTCTCTTTTTTTCTGGGTGTTTCATTATGTGTGACAGGGCTCTGGTGGAATCACAATTAAGAAAACAAATATGGCTTTGATAATTGGTATATACGAAGAGCCATTGACTCCCAGTCAGTGCAACTTGATTGTAGAAAGGCTAGGCGATTATTTAATCGATCAAAGTCTGTGAGCGACAAATACTGTGTGAAAGACGAGATCAGTTCAGCTTGTAGAGTGTTGGCTATATGTTTTATCAGTAACTAATTTATCTGCAACAATGGTGTTATAGCTTGACGATTGTGTCTGTATATGATGTCTATGTTTTAATTTGACAAAATATTTCCCTGAAAATATAAGCTACCTAGTTTTTGGATGCTTCATTGTGGGCGTCTTGCCCAGTTTCTCAAAATCACTAGATTGTGCATTGTATTTTTTTTTCCTGTGGGAGTTAGTGGGTAATGAATCTGAAGGAGGTGATTAGTGAAATGGAATAAGTTATTCATTCCTAATTCCAGACTTACTGAAATGGAAAACCGGGCAAGTATTTAAGCAATCATGCGAGTTTAAATGTCTTCTTCAAAACATCTACGACTCATTTTGGGCAAGTATTGAACAACCGCCCAACTTTGGATATGTACATGTCAGTGCAAAAACAGAGAATTCATCGGATCTTAAGTGAATATGTCATAGGATCACCCTTGTTTGACTCAAATCCGGAACTGAGGTCTCAGATTAGACACTGCCAATTTGAAAAAGAAAATAGTGTGAGCAAAATGAAAGTTACAAAAACATTTATTAACCCAGTCATTTGTACAGAATGCAGCGGCTAAATTAGCAGCCATTATGGAGTTTGGCTTCATATGTAGTATGCACTTGGCATGAGCTGTTCGTTCTCAACTTTGGCATCAGAATGCTGTGTATCGCCTTTAACGCAGCCGTATTATTTTTCAGAACAACCTGAGAAGCTTTCTGTATCTTGAAAAACCTACACTGTCAATTATTATTGCCATGTATGTCCCCTTCGACTTACCAGAAATTGCTTCTTCATCCTTGTAGGCTGATTTCCTTTCTATGATCAATTGAATGTTATTTCCAAAAAATTGATCGATCCATTTTTACATAAGATGCGCAGATATAGCAGGAGCCAAATTAGATTTGAAAAGGGTCTTCCAAATATGATGTTTGGCTCGTATTATCAGTTTTGTTATCAAGTGACGTATTAATCATCTATTCTGACGATCCTCATAAAGTTAGAATTCTCCTTCACATCACAGATCACCAATAGTCATTACAAGAACATAGCCCATTTTTGAAGTGATGGAACCGGCTACGGTCTCGAACTACAATCTCCCGCTCAACAATTTTCGAAATTATCTTTATTGCATCATGACAATCGTCACAAACTCGTAAGTTTTTAACAATTCGAATCGTGGTTCCTTCTTTGGTACTAATAAGCCCAAATGCAATAGCTAGCTTCTCACTATGAGTGTATAAAGCATCCTCCTTTTCTTCTTCATCTATACTGTGAATCACAAGTTCTGTTTTTGGTTTATACCCGGCCAATTTCATCTTCCACTTCAATTCTCTAATCATTGAAAGTATTTTTTCGAACCCCGGATGCGAGAGGTCTCCCATGAAGAATTCATAAACTATATTGTCCACTTCTATCCAACTACATCCGGGTGTTTTCAAAACGCCATTATCCCTCATTCTCAATCTGCAATTCGCTGCATCCTCTGATCTACCCATCGAAGCATAAACATTAGCAAGATAAACATAGCTTCCCGAGTGTTCTGAGTCTAGCTCTAGTATTCGCTGGACAACACGTTCTCCTCTTTTAGCATCTTTATAAATTCTACATCCGCCAAGCAATGCACCCCAAACTATGACGTTGGGCTTAACAGGCATCGATCTTATCAAATTCTCTGCTTCATCAAGACGGCCAGCACGGCTGAGAAGATCAACCACACAGCCGTAATGTTCAGTCTTGGGAGTGACTCCATACACTTGGTCCATCATATGAAAATACTCGAGCCCCTTGTCAACTAATCCTGCATGAGTGCATGCTGTTAATAAGCCCATGAATGAAATATCATTAGGTTTCAACCCCTTTCCAACCATTTCAGTAAAGCATTCAAAAGCCTCATCCGCATGCCCATGCATGGCCAACCCAGTAATGATAATACTCCATGAGATTACATCTTTCTCCCGCATCTTATCAAATACTCTCTTAGCTTCCAATATGCATCCGCACTTCCCGTACATATCTGCCAACGCGTTCCCCAAAAATAGGCCAAGCTCCATCCTACTTTGTCTTATGAAACCCTGAATCCACTTCCCCAAATCAAGAGCACCAAGATGTGCACAAGCTGACAACACACTAACAAGTGTAACATCGTTTGGTGCAAGACCACCAACCTGCTGCATCTGCCTGAACAATTCAATAGCTTTAGAATACTTCTCATTCTGTGCATACCCAGCAATCATAGCATTCCAGCAAACCACGTTCCTTTCAGGCATTTTCTCAAACAGCCAACGAGCTTCTTCCAAGTTACCCATCTTAGCATATCCACTTATCATCGTCGACCAAGAAACCAAATTTCTCTCCACCATCCCTTCGAATATCTGCCTAGCCTTATCGACATCCCCACTTAAAAAATACCCAGAAACCAATGTATTCCACGACACGACATCTCTAATAGACATTTCGTCAAACAGCTTCTGAGCAATTTCAAAATCACCCACTTTGAAGTACAAATCAATAAGTGAATTCCGAACAAATATATTTGATTCACACCCATATTTTGTAACGGAGCAGTGAACTTTCTCGCCTTCAAGCAACTGGGCAAGGCCAGCGCAGGCCTTGAGCACAGAGGTAAACGTGTACTCATCTGGGCTTGGTGCGCAAGGGAGTATCAACAGCTGGTTGAAAAAACTAATAGTAGTCTGCCAGTCATTGTTTTGGGCAAAGGCTTTGAGAAGCGCATTGTAGGCAAATATGTTTGGGCTATTGAGGCAATGAGTGAAGATGAGCGCACCATGGCGCACATTAGCGTGAGCTCCGCAAATGCCGATGAGCTTGACAGCGATGAGGTTAGGGTCGATGGAGGGGATCGGGGAGGTTAGCACCTGGGTTTGGATTTGGTAGAGGTGGCGCATGGTGAGTTGTGAGGTGCATCTTAGCAGGAGAAGAGTGAGTTTGGGGTGGTTGTGGGGATGAAGAACAGCCAGGATGAGTTGGGCCTCGAAGTTGACTCTGTTTGACTCTTACTGTCTATTGAACCAGCAAAGTTGTACCCGTCTCACTGCAAAAGTGAGCTGGAAATCATATGCGATTAAAATAGTTCTAGTAACTGATCATAAGGGATTGAGGATCTTTTATCATGCTTGGGATGCTGGGTTATTGTGACTTTTAAATTATATTTAGAGTAATCTGAGTCACACAAAATCTAACAGGTAGTAAATTTTTTTTGGGTTTTTTTTTCCATCAAATACGTACCGGGTTCACCAATTATGTCATGAGCTTCACTAGAGGTGTAATCGGTTCGGTTAAGCTCAGTTTAGGGGTATTTTTGAAATCGAACCGTAAATATCATTTTTCAAATATTAGAACCGAGCCGAACCATTGGTTCAATGCAAACCAAACCGAACTGAACCGTCTAAAATATGTTCGATTTTACGATTTTTACCTGCCAGAAAAAAAAAATATAAAAAGGAAAAAAGACCAAACCATTTTCTAACCAGAAAAAATATATAAAAAAGCACATGCTTATACTGAAATGAAGATAATAAGATTAGAAAAATACACTTACAAAATACTATTTCTAAATTCAAGATCTCAGATTTATAAAATTATTATATAACTCAGACTTAGAAAAATACACTTCAAATACTATTTTTAATACACTTAACCATTGCAGAAAAATACACAACTACCACTTAAAAATATGATAGAACAGAAGCATAAGCATTTGCTTTCCTCAATCTTGCTTGAATTGCCCATTTGCCTATACAAAAATGTAAATCAACAAATAAGTCAAATATAAGTATACTTTGTTGTGTAGTAGACTTTCTCAAATATAAATGACAAAACTACTTATCAGTATGATTATCACCTATGCAACTTATGTTCTATCTTAATGATTCTTAATAACTTCTAAAGAAATCCAATATTTCACTGATAAGAATGTGAATGTCATGAAAGAAATCCAACATTTGAGAATAAAATGAGATTCATTTATTGAAAAAGATAATATTCATGGACAAATTGAAGCTAGTACTTCCAAATTACTCAACTGTACAATCAGAGCTCCTACCTTCACTTTCAAATCATCATTTCACAATTAACATCACATGTTCATAAATCATAAGCCATATTCAGGTTCAGATTAATTCATGGTAAACATAAAAATGACTAACTGATATACTTACAGAAATGGAATTGCCCCCTTTGCATATATAAATATGTAAGCTAACAAATAAGCCAAATATAAGTATACTTAGTTGTGCAGTAGACTTTCTCAAATATAAATGACAAAACTACTTATTAAAGCTACTACTTCCGTAACTTGTGCGAACTCGAGCCTTAATAGTTAATACCACAATAGCAATATAGAACATTCTCCTCATTTTGGAGGCCAATATTCATTGAAGTTGAAGGCATTGAAGCTAAGAAAAAATAGACTCATATCAAATTCAGACTAAAAATCAGACAAAATATTAGACTAAAAATCAGCCAGACCTTATCAAGAAATTATATAGCTATCAATAAATCAGAACAAATCACAAATATAATAGGAGAGAAAATAGAAGCAGTTCATACGAAATAGCAGATCATACATATGAAATCGCAGATCGCACAAACTTGCAGATCACAAAAAAAAAGGTATAAGCAGAAATCAAAATCTCGGAGAGCAAGTCTTCAAAATCTCGTAGAGCAGTTGGGGAAAAGCATAAATGAAATAGGGAAAGGGGAAAAGAAGAAACGTAGGAGAAGTTAACTCAATCTCCAAATCGTAACCCTCATTTCTTCTTTACTTCTTTGAAATCTAAAAAATAATAGTGCAGATCAAATATGGAAGATACAGAGAGAGAGAGTAACTAGATCTTGCTTGAGTCATCGTCGAGCAACAGCAAACAGATCTCGCCTGAGTCATCGAGCAGTTGAGAACCGGATCTCCCATTCGTCGTCGAGCAGTCGCGCAAACAGGGTCTCCCCTTCGTCGTCGAGTAGTCGAGCAAGTCGCCTCTCTCATCTCTCAAATCGAGTTGTCGAGTTGTGATGAGGACTGAGGAGAAGGGGAGAGCTAGACAGTGAGTTGTGAGCTGAGGACTGAGGAGAAAGGGAGAGCGTCGAGCGAGGTGAGAGTGAGGAGAAAGGAAAATTAGGGTAAATGTAGAGGTATATATATAGTGTTGTTCGATTCGGTTTGGTGTGGTTTTTTCATAAAAACCACACACCGAACTGAACTGAGCTTATTTTTAACTTATTCAACTGAGCCGAACCGCTAGCAGTGCAAAAACAGGCTGAACCGCATCAGTTCGGTGTGGTTTGGGAGGTCTGGCCTATTTTCTCAATTTTACTTACACCCTAGGGTTTATCAAATACGTACAAAATAATAATTCTTGGAGGGGCTCACCAAATACGTAATTAGGTTCACCAATTACGTAGTGGGGTTCACCAAATACGTACAAAAGAATAATATTTGGAGGGTTTCACCAATTACGTAGTGGGGTTCACCAATTACGTAGTGGAGTTCACCAATTACGTACAAAAGAATAATTTTTGAAGAGGTTCACCAATTACTTACTGGGGGTTCATCAATTATGTAGTGGGGTTCACCAATTAAGTAGTGGGGTTCACCAAATACGTACAAAAGAATAATTTTTGGAGGGGTTGACCAATTATATACTGAGGTTCACCAATTATGTACTGGAGTTCACCAGTCTATTCCGGTAGTTTCTCTAACCAATACTGAAGGTTTTCGGCTCAATACCGGCCGTTTTGGTGCCCAATACTGGCAGTGTTGGGCCCAATACTGGCGATTTTGGCCCAATACTGACGATTTTGGGCCCAATGCCGGCGGTTTTGGACCAAATACCAACAATTTTAGTTCCGATACCGGCGATTTTAGGATCAATACTGGCGGTTCCTGCCATTTTTCCTTTTTTTGGCATTTTTGTTGCTTTTTCGGTGATTTTGCATCAATACAATGATTTTTAGTACCTTTTTATGACTGTTAAGGATCTATCATTGATTATGTTGTTGTCATTTACAACAAGTATCAAATAAAATAATTTTTCCCCACTACATTTCAGAAGAATATCTCGAATAATGATTAAATTTGTACGTGAAATATTTTGGTGCTCTTTGAAGAATGATTGATTTTGTTGTACATGAAATATTTTGGTGAACCCCCCCAAAGAAAATTGATTTTGTACGTAAAATATTTTGGTGAACTCCTCCAAAAATTATTAATTTTGTACGTGAAATATTTTGGTGAACCCCTCTAAGAATGATTGATTTTGTACGTGAAAGATTTTGGTGAACTTCTCGAAAAATGATTGATTTTGTATGTGAAATTTTATGATGAACCCATTTAAGAATTATTAATTTTGTATGTGAAAATATTTTAGTGAACTCCTCGAAAAATGATTAAGTTGTACGTGAAATTTTTTTGTGAACTCATCTATGAATTGTTAATTTTGTACATGAAATATATTATTAATTTTGTACGTGAAATATTTTGGTGAACCCCTTCAAGAATGATTGAAATATTTTGGTGAACCACTCTAAGAATATTATTAATTTTGTACGTGAAATATGTTGGTGAACCCCTTCAAGAATGATTGAAATATTTTGGTGAACCACTCTAAGAATATTATTAATTTTGTACGTGAAATATTTATTAATTTGTACATGAAATATTTTTGTGAACCCCTCTAAGATTATTGATTTTGTACGTGAAATATTTTGGTAAACCCCTCTAAGAATTATTGATTTTGTACGTAAAATATTTTGGTGAGAACCTCCAAGAATTATTGATTTTGTACATGAAATATTTTGATGAGCCCCTCCAAGAATTATTAATATTGGACGTGAAATATTTTGGTTAACCCCTCCAAGAATGATTGATTTTGTACATAAAATATTTTGGTGAAACCCTCCAAGAATTATTAATTTTGTACGTGAAATATTTTGGTGAACCCCTCAAGATTCCCTTTTATACCCCAGTACGTAGTAGGGTTCACTAAATATGTACAAATTAATAATTCTTGGAGAGGTTCACCAAATAAGTACAACCTAATCGCCATACCTAATAGGCGAATCGCTTATTTTTAACCCCTAAACGCATCCTGAAGGTGCTTATCGCATCGTCAAAGCCAAGTGCTAGTTTTATGCCTCCAATCGCTTGTTTCAGTCCCCAAACGCCATGTACAAATAGGTAATCGCCAGTCTCCCTCCCAATCGCCATTTTTTTGCTCCTAATCACCATTTATATGGCTCTAATCGCCATTCTTCACAATTTTACTTAAAATTGATATTTTTATAATTCTTTACCGTACATCGGAAAAATCATCGATCAAAATAAAAAAAAAACTCGTTATTTCAATGCAAACATTCATGATACTCACTTATTATGTGAAATTAGATGGGATTAACTAAGGATTTTCGATACAATTGAACACTTATTGGTAAACTCGTTAAAAGTTATTATTGATAATGTTGTTGTGTTTTTGTGACAAGTATCGAGCGGCACAGGTTTTCACCATATATAATTATAGGTCGTGATGTTATGATGGTCGATAAATCCTATTTATCGATTTGACGAACATGTATAACCCTCAAGGTCAGATTCTATCTATAAATCAAATATCTCCGCTAAAAGTTTGAAGTTAAATATTAAAATTTGAAATTTTAACCTTTAATTTTATAAATTATAACCCCACAAAATTTTGAAAACAACCTATTTACGTTTTAATTTAAAAGAGATAGGAATTATGAAAAAGTCCAAAATTAAGACTGGAACAGTTTCCAGGCCTCCGGGAGTACTTAAAACAGTATTTTTTGGACCCGAAACTCGGCCGCAATGGATAAATCCCATCGCACATGTAGATTTATGAGTAAGCTTCGATTTGATATCTTACGGGCCACATGATTTCACCCGAGTCAAAAGCTATATTTTTCGGAAGTTGACCTACGCGTGCCACGATCCAATAGAGAGTTATGGGGCCAAACACCTACGTGTCTGGTGTTTAGGGCTCAAACGCCACCAGCAGGTCCCAAACACCAGTCATGGCTGGCGATTCGCCTACCGATGCTGAGCTTCTTCGTTGATGCATAGCTTCTTCTTCACTGATGCTGAGCTTCTTCTTCATAATCTATCAAATAGTCTTCTGAGACAAAGTTAAATATCAGATTTCTATCTCAGTTGTCACCTTCTAAGACCGGGAAGAAGAGGAGAGAATAAAAATTCACAGCCGATGGGCACTGTGGTCTTACCGGAGGAGCTCCTCAGTGGGAGAATGTTGTGATCTCGCTGGATCTCGCGCACACTTAGATAAAGATGAGAAATGTAGTGAGGAATTTTTTACTCTTAGTCCCGCTGAATCCCAGTGATCAGGATCATTTTGTTATTACAATGATATGACTACTATTTAGTCTTACTGCATTTGCTAATCCAGATAGACTGTCAAGCTAAACATGAGAAAGTACTAAATAGGGATGTGCATGATCGTTTCAGTCTAGTTTTTAGCAATAACTAGAACTAGGGTAACAAAGACTCCCTCCCTCAATCGACGACCTTTCTTTTTTCATCCCCCATCCTTGCTGCTATCCCATTTTCCTTCAAGGTGTGGCCGCACCTCCTATTAACTCGGCCTAGCACATTCCTTCTCATTACCTTGGAAGACGCCTTGCAGGTCGTATGTTCCCTATATCGCCATTTGTTCCTCGTTGTTGGTTCACAGTGGTAAGTCATTTTCTCCTTATCTGGGTCTTTTCTTTTATCTTATTTGTCTCATCGATTTTTATCGTGCTTGAGGGTTTCAGGGGTGCGTAGACTGTATGGACCGTGCTGCCGTGTTGATTGAAATAGTGGATCGATGAGGGCTGATGATATTCCCTCCTCGTTGTTCGAAGATGACTTAGGCGGGATTTAGAGGGCTTACCATACCGAAAATTCACCCCCTAATATTTGCTATTGCCAAAAATTACATATCTCCTTAGAGTCAATGTTGTGTCCAAACTCATCAATCCAACTTGATAAATTAAATTGATCTCCATCAATTAATTAATTAACTTCGTTTATTTACAAATGATCTAATAATTAGAAAATGACCAATTAATTAATTTGAATATTAACTACGTGCTCTTCACTAATTAAGTGACAACACCCATCACAAATGGATACGGAAAATATACCTTGGTCCAAAACACGTTTTTGGTCCAACTAGTGTTGTTTTTTATTTCCATCCTTATGAGCTACTCCTGAGACCTAATAAACCCATATGAATAAAGCTATAGGGCTCAAATACTAGGCGAATTTATCTCCATAAATTCATGACCAATTTAATCCTGACATTGTACGATTCCACTATAGGTCCAATACCGAATCAACTCTCGATTCATGCGCGCTATATTCTCTGTTGGTGCAAATAAACACTTTTATTTCACGGTCCACATAATATTTTAACACATTACCCTTCGTGAATATCAGTAATAAGAGCGGGATATAGAATTGTCGTTTTACCCATCTAGTTATTATTTTCTTAACTCCTCTATTGATTGTGAATAAGAAAGACATAATAGTGAATTGTTTCGTACAGTTCACCATGTCTTATTCAATGATTCATTTCATCAAATACTTGACCAAGTTAATTTATTCACACCCATCGATAAAGCATAAGGTGATATTGTTGCATTTTCATTCTCGCCATGGATTTTCATAATTGTGGATCACGCAACTCCAAAATAGTTGAATCATGATCCTAACAATCGATGTATTGTCCGGCAATTCGAACACACTCATTTAGCATATCAAAGATTGTAACTAACTAGGTCAAGTTTCGTATTCACTTCAGAATTAAGGTAATTATAAAAATATCCTTAAGCTAGAAGAATATAATTCTTAATGAAATCAAGGCATGGATATTACAGGGTGATCACAGGTCACCCTTGGAGGTTTCACCTAAGTGACTATTGTAGTGAGGTTGCTACTGTGGGAAGTTGAGCTACTCCCTAAAAATACTCATGAGACAAGATACGTGTCCATGATCGTTAATCGCGCAAAACAGGCTAGAGCCTAATGTAATTACTCGTACTATGTGTATGGTAAGTAGAAGTTTGGCCAAAGGACCTAGTTCAAGACTTAGGTTCTTTCCGATGAATATTTACTAACACTAAGTAAAGGTTCAAACCCGGAAAGTACTTATACCCATTGCATAGTAGAGATGATTGAATATATATATATATATATAGTATATTTTTTAAATTTAAATTATGTGAGAGATTGTTGTAGATAATTTAAATTAAAAAAATATTGGATATTAGTGGAGAGTGGTACGGAACCACTCTCCACAATATCTTTCACTACGTGGTAGACTAAATCTACACTCCTTGGCTTTACAAAAAAATTAGCCGATCTAGCACCAACGTACAGATTTTGTTCATTTGGGAAATCCATAGAACACCGGCTTTCTATTGTGAAAATTTGGCCAGAAAGAAAAAAAATTTCCCCAATATAGAGCTTTCGTTTTATATTACAAAAAATTCATCCCCTACAATATTTTCATACTTATACATTTAATCATATGAGCAATTGTGGGTTCGTGGGAGGATCTTAGCTGCACACAAGAGCTTCTGGAGGATCGTTGTATCTTGAGAGAGGAACGTCATTCAACCCAGTGCAAGAGGGGGTGTATCTTTTCTTAGGAAAGCGCTCTGCGTGACTCAATCCGACAAATAACATGCTTTTCTATACCTTTCTTCTAGATTAATTCATTATCATTACCTATTGTTGTGTTATATGATTTAACAGTATTTCCTAATTGATTTGAATTAGATTTATAACATCAAAAATCGCTGCAATGCCTCCCTTTGTAGGACCATGGTCAAGTTCCATAGCATATGCTTCGGGGTAGACAAGAGGAACGGGCCTAGATTTAGATATGTTTAGTTCCTCACTCAAATAAATGTTCAGCAAATGATCCCACTTGATATCCAATCGGCTCATTACTCGTTTTCAAGCTTTCTAATTCCTCATGGGAGAAGATAATTGCTGCACTGTTCTGTCAATGTCTTCTGACATAAGATGAAATAAATAACATGAAGACAGTTCCCTTGATTATCGTAGTATGAAGTCTTAAGTATGTTATATTGTACATTAAATGTATATTTCACAGTAGGCTTAGTCAGCATATTTCAGTTAAATTTTGGAGGATTTCACTGGATAGCTATGAATCATGTACTCAAGTATCTTAGGAGAACGAGGAATTATGTGTTTGTCTATAATGAAGAGAAACTCATACCAGTTTGGTATATAGATTAAAACTTTTAATTAGATTACTTCAGCGCTAGAAACTAGTAGACCCATTTATAAAGATTTTACTCACATATGTCTTTGGGTCACATGTGGAGAACATGAGGGTTAAGCTGGTTGTAGACATGTTTTAGGAAAAGTGGGAGATTGTTAGAATTGTGCCCTAGTAGTACTTGATTTATGGGTTCTATAAAGTTTAGCTCATGGAAATAATGTATTTAACCAAGAGTCATTGATGATTTGTAAATACTTAATTTCACAATCTAGTGAAACTGAACGCTTTGCTAAGAGAAGATTGTAGTACATTAGTTCTATTATGTAGAGTGACTTACCTTAGTCACTAGGCGGAGTACCTAGTTAATGTACTAGTGTTTTTGGATTGCATAGAAAGGACTAATGAGTCTGATTTTTAGTAAATTACTATCAAATGAAAATTATGACTCATTACTATTATTTTATGAGTGCTCTCAATCTTGAGAGAGTTTTGAGCTCATATTTAATAACTTAGTTATTGTGATATACTAAGAATGAGACTCCATGAGTCATCATATTCCATATGTCAATGATTGTTACGTCGAGTAATATAAAATATACTTGAAGTTCAATTACGATTTTATAGTGGAGTTAATCATAATTAATAATTAATAAATTCAATTTTAGGTTTAATCGATAGAGTTTATTAATTATGTAGCCAAATATATTTTTATCCTTATGGTCCCCTTACTAGTCTCGGATTTTGGTTACGTTGTGATGAGATTTATTTATTAAACATGTGACACAATGTCGATACCCTATAGTCAATCAAGTGGTCTAAAAATAAGCTCAATGTTTATTCTAAAAGCCAATGTTAATTAAAGTTAATTAATTTAATTTTTATTTAATTGAATTTATTAAAAAAACAAAGCAAAACCACGGATAAGTAATTCTCAACTGTTGCCTTGTTTCACATGGGTTACAATTGTAACCCATGTGAAAGATGATTTTTAAGAAGCCAAAATAATAACTTCTATCTTTTCTGGACAATATTTTTGTTTCAATATAGAAAATGACTTTTGCCGAACAATTTTTGTTAAAAGAAAAAAGACATGATTTAGTTTGTGATCTCGCCCGCTCGGGATTTTGGTTGATGATTCGATGAATAGTAAGGAAGATTATGAGGTTTCGATTTTTTATTGTCACGCTTCAAGAGATATTTTTCCTAATCCATTTTTAAATAGGTTATTTTTCGAATATTTCAAGATCCAATATTTTTCGTTACGTTGATTTATTCATCTCTCCCCCTCTCTCTATCTCTCACTCCCCCTCTAGTTATCTCTCTCTCTCTCTCTCTCACACACACACACACACTCTCTCTCACACACACACACGCACTCTCTCTCTCTCACACACAAACTCTCTCTCTCTCTCTCTCTCTCGGTCTCTAAGTTCTCTCTCACTCCCCCTCTCGTCATCTCTCTCTCTCTCACACACACACACACACACTTTCTCTCTCTCTCTCTGCCTCCCTCTCTCTCTTTTCTCTCTCCTTCTCTCTTCCAGTTTCAGCATGGGAACGGAACAGAACATGTGGTGGTAAAATTTTATCCCCAAATTCAATCAATTCCGGTCGAAACTAAATATTCTTGCCAGAATATGCCAATTTCACTTGGAATGGGCGAAATGATAAATATGTTTAAACAAGCCCTTATTTGTAATACCATAATAAATACTAGTGAAAGCGACATCTTCACCAAAAGTGCAGCAGCTCATGTAGTTAAAGCTTCTGAACCACACTCTCCTCACCAAGGTTTGACTTTCTTGGCATGCAACCTAGTTTTTTTGCTTCATTTTTGTTTCATAACAATTTTTCAATTTAATTTTTAAACGACAAAACCAAACAGATGACGGATCTGCAAAAACTAGTATTACTCTTGAAAGTTTCAGTGTGCAATGTGCGTGTTGTTACAGTAGTTGTTTTGTTTTTATGAAATTGCAATCATGAAATTTTGTATTATGCATAGTTATTGTCTTGGTCTTAAATGTTTTGGCAGCAGCTAATGTTGAGTGGAAATGTTTCTTTTCTTTTTTCTACTTTTTCCCAAATGCTGCAGGGGAGATGAAAATGTTTCTCCTAGTCTCTTTAGAAGATTCCACCAATGATGTCTCAAAGAAGCTTGTGGGTTCCCATAAAAATCGATAATTCTCTAATGGGATCCATCATCCAGAACCACGAAACCATCAATATGGCCCGGTGAATATGACCGAATATTAAGCTTGACATCCATATTCCACAAAAGGGCTAGGCTGACAACTTAAGCCCATTTCTACCAACTGCTAGACCGTTTTGAAAACCCAATTTCCTTCTAAGGTCGTCCGTATCGTTTTCAAGTAATTTTGTTTCCATTAAGAAAACAATGTCTAGGTAATTACTTTGCACTAAATTGTGCAAAGCTTGGAATGCCCGGGATTACCCAATCCCCGAGCATTCCAACAAGGATTTTCATTGGGCACAACGGGCCCTCTCCTCGGCTCCCACTGCTTTGGATGATGCATCCAAATTACCGTCTACCAAATTTTTTTTTCTGGCAAATTACCTTCTACCATTTTTTATTTTTTCTGGGAAATCCGTTGGCTCCATGCTGTTTGAACTCTCAATTCTTGGATCTGTGCAAGTTTTCCTCCTGGCCCACTTCTTGAGCCCTTTCCCTTTAATGGGCCCCGAATGGATGTCACTGGCCTCCACGGGCTCGGTTTATCTGTCTCTCATATGCAAGTCTATGTTGTTAATTACCTCTTCAAGGGTAGAAACATCATTGCCGCTCGTCTCTAAAACTATAGCTTTTTCTTTGTCATCTGACGCAGGATTTCCTTCCCGCCTATGAGCGCTCATAGCCTATTTGGAACCCATCTTTGATCGCCACATGGCTTTTTTTTCCGAGAAGTACCGAACATGTCTGTCTTCATTTCCATCAGACCTCCCTTCACGTCGTATGTCCTCTGTCACCCCCAGAACTTTTCCAACGTCTCATTGTTTCGTTCGACCACCCATTAGAGCACCTACCTCTGCCGCCTAGTTTTGCGATGGGTATGCCTTATGTTTCCCCCTGATAAACGACCCAAGAAGAGTGCGTGGATTGAGAAACCCCATTATTCCTTTCCATTTCATTTGGTTCTTTGGAGTTTGAGGCTAAACCAGTGCTAGAATGCCCCTATTTTGGCTCTCTTGGTCCCATGAATTTATCTCTTGATTTTCCCTTTGAAGTGGGTTTTGATTATGGTTTGGTTTCTTTGGAAGAGTTTGAATTGGATGATTTAGTTTGTGGATTTGGGTTAATGGGCACACTAATGTTTAATGGAGCCCGGAAAAAATGATCTTTTACTAATTTTAATTGAGGGTGGATATTTGTAAATTCCTAATTAATGGAGGCAATGATTTTTTGGTTATTGAATTTATCAAACCATTTAACATAGTATTATTTGGTAAGGATTCCACCTTCAACTGAGTATTGCTATTTTAAGATCCATGGTATTTTATATTTATTTGAAAAGTAGAGTAATTATGGAAAAGTGGCCTCAATTGAAGAAGACTTGTATATTTTCAAAATAAATTAAAACCTTGTTAAAAATCGATTGAAAATAATTCTATGACAGGGTCATGGATGAACCACCATTTTAAGAATCATTTTAAAAAATTAATTTTGAAACTCTTATAAAAATTTAAAAACCACGAGTGAAAAAAAATCACTATTTTGTACACGTCGCCTCATTACTTGGATACTTACCCCACTGCGAATGTTTTTCGACGGTCAACGAATGCTGATTAGCGGAAATGTGATGAAAGTATTTAGAGACAATCAAGGGATCAGTTGAAGAGCGAGTCAAAGAACTCTTTCAGCTAGCATTTTCTTATGTCAATTATGATTCCCCCTTTTTAGGCTCATAATAAGGAATAACGGCCATCTTTGTAATCAATTATTGTCTAAACTGAGCCTATAAATAAAGATCTCATTGTAATAAAAAAACAAAAAAGAAGAAAATGAAGACAAATTGATGTTCTTAAATAAAGCTAGACACTTTAATTTGGATAGTACTTTTCTAGATAGATGGATTTAGATTGTCTTCAGTTTTAGGATTTTGTTCCCTTTTGAGTTTCTTTGTAATCTTTTGTTCTGGGGTACGCCCTTTCTATTAGTGTATTTTGTTTTGGTTAATATAATTTTCCTTTTTGATAAAAATTTATTCACATATTGATGAATATTTATATGGTAATGAGATTTCTTCGGATTAGAATATAAGAAATTATTTTACGAAAAATTAGAAAACTAAACAATTTTTAAGTCGAAAGATTTTTATTCATTAATAGTTTTGTTATAAATGTCTTACAGCTCAAAAGTTGAGTTATTAATGTACTAAAAATTCATATTATTGATAAATATTTATAGGTTAATGGGATTTCTTCGGATTACAATGGATGAAACTATTTTACAAAAAATTAGAAAATTAAATAAATCTTATCGTCGGAAAATTTAAGGCTTATTAGCCTTTTAGCTTAAATAAGCTGCTAGCTTATTTTAATAAATTACTAGCTTATTTCAATAAGTTGTGTCTGGCGTACTCTTAAAAGTAAGCTATATACTTATTTAAGTTAAGTTATAAGTCATACGTTAAGCCAAACATGTTATTGTCAATTATGGTCTGCCACTTAGTACTATTATTTTATATTAGGTCTATCAAATCACATTAATGTGTGATAGTTCATGCAATGGAATCAAAAACTTCAGTCACCAATCACAACAAAGTCATCGTTAAGTCATTCCACCTACACTATAAAAAGAAGACACCAATGTCATTCTCAAATAAATCCACCTCCATATTTATTTATTAAAAAGTATTGTCTAAAACACATTTTTAGTATTTTAAAATTTTTATACAAATCATTTATCTAAGTGTTTTCTAAAACAATTTTCAAAAGAGTGTGTTAATTAGTTGAAATGGGAGGATGCCCTTCTCATTTAAGCTCAAGCATTTACTCGTCTTGGGGCCAACGTGGGATCTGCTCAAGGACCTATCAATCGGTTTAGGTAAATATCTATTGTGCTCCCCGACTAGAGATGTCATTTTTCGAGGATAAAGTATGCGCTTTTCAAAAATGGTTGGAAGAACGGGTTTATATATATTTTATTACCGGCTAGCTAGTTTTTATGCAAAAAAGATAAAACAGAATTTATTTTCACTCATAAGGAAGGAGGGTAAGATACCTTTGATAGGGTTGTATTTTTGGTTGAAATGGGATGGTGTTAGAACTCCCGAAATGCAGTCTAGACAGCGGGCCCCCTCCTTTCAGATGGGACTGGCTCAGGGAAGGGTCAATCTCCTCGAGAGCATGTCGTATAAATTTTTCTACGAAACACCTGCATATATCCTAAAGCATATTCATGTGCTAAAAGTGTTTTAGGAAACACTTGAACGTGTGTTTCTTGAAGAAGTATTTTCACATACGGAAATGTGTTTCACACAATAACATTCACAATGAAAATGTTTTGCAACTATTTTCAACTTTCAAGTGCTTAGTTTAAAAAAAACTTTTAAGTGTTTTTAACTAAAATAGTATGATTTCAATGTGTGAAGGTGTTTATGGTCACAAATACTCTCAAATAGACATGTAATGTCTTACAATTTACACACTCCTTTGTGTTGAGAATTTACTTTAAAAGTCCTCTGGGAGTGTACAGTAATGAAATTAGGACCCCCTTTGACTTTTTTAACGAAATATGTTTTTTATAAGAGAGAAGTCTAAATGGACTTGTGCTAGGTCGTGGTGTAGTAAAAATTATTGCTAAACTTTGGTATATTATTCTGCAGTTAAAAATTACACTAGCAAAACTTGGGACTAGCAAATAATTTGTGAGGCCCCGATCTAGCAATAACTAATTTTAATAGAAAATGAAGGAACAACCTCCTCTATAGAAAGATTGAGTTTTGTTAAAAAATATAAAGATCCTAAAATCGCTATTTTCTTTGACAGATGAATTTCTATAAAAAATCTCTCTTTTGTTTTTGTGGTTGGATCATTCATATGGCAATCGGGTTGTATTGACCCAACCAGTTTATTAAGATATATGTAAAACTATTTGCAGACAATCAACAAGGATCCACTGTAGCACAAACTAAATATTCTTTGGGTGAATTATTCCGGGTTCGAATCCCGGCAGTGGAATATCTTTTTATTTCTATTTTATTTTCACGAGGATTGGCCAACAAGTACTTGGGTTATTTCTTGACTCTCTTGTTTTTCTCAAACAACATTATAAGTGCTCGCTTAAAAAAAACATTATAATTGCTCAACTAGCAACTGTTTAAGTGTGTTTAACAAATTTCAAGGAGGCTTTTGCCTATCGATTACAAATATACAACACATTTATCATTCTCAATATTCTACAAATGTCAATGGGTAACCATCTAGCTCTCATATATTATGAAGCTTTGATTTGTATTATGTTTGAATACATCTATTAATTTTTTTAAACATCTATTCTTCCTCCTTGTATCCTCAACATCCCTCTTCCAGTTGTCAATCTTCGCAGGATTTTAAAGTTGTTCATCAATTCTTTTGAATTTTCTTTCATCTTGCATAAAACATAATTGTTTTTATTTACAAAAAATTAAATTTACAGTTTTGTAAACATAATTTTGTTTTCAAATTTTCAATTTCTCATTGTGAGAAAGAGAGAGAAATTTGAATTTGACAGGTTTATCCTGAGATAAGTAATTATCTCATCATGCACTGTTTTAAAAAGATATAACAGAGAAATGAATGATAAACACAAAATAATTTTGTTTGTCATGTTTTTTTACTAAAACAAATTATGTTTTAAAACATACATTGTCTTGGCAAATATGAACTTTAGGGATTTCATAATGATATGCATTCTAGTACCATTTGTATAGGATAAAGATTATTTTTTCTTCTTGAAATACTTGGTAGGAATGAATCCTTCCTGCATACAATTCAAATCATCTTTTGAATCAATAAAAGCCATTGAAGTGAAATCAAAATCCCCCCGTCCTTTCTTTCTCTTGGTCCCACCCAGCAAGATACGGCTCAGCCAAAAAAGGTGAGCGCCCCTGCGCGAGCCTTATTTTCTTAGTAAAATCTTGGATTATTATACTAACCGGTGTGTGCCATTTTTAATTTTGATGTGATTAAGGATTTGATGGAAGTTATCATCATCCTGAATTTTGACAATAGGTTCTTCAACCTCATCGCAAGAAATTAGAATTTACTAGGTTCTCCTAGTTTATTGGATTCATGATTTTTAATTAAATTCACTATTTTTAAAAGATTTAATTCTTTTGTTATATCTATCTTTGAGTCTTTTAATTCTTTTTTGATATTTTTTTTATTTCCTTTTGAAGTTCCTAAGGAGTAAGTTCTTTTTCATTTCTTTTCATTTTGTTGAATTTTTCAAATGTTTGTGAAAGGCTTGCAGTATTATTATTAGATTTAATATTTTCTTTCTTTTGAATTACCTTCCTAAGTCTTTTAAGGTATTCTTATTTTAATTCAGAACTTTCAATTTTAATAATTAAATCTAACAATAGATTTTCTTGTTCTTCATTTTTATTTAAAATATTGATAATTTTCTGACAACAGCTATCGTTACATTCCAAAGAGATGTTTGGAGAATCATTGTCAGAGCTTGAAGAGCTTAATTCATAAGAATTAGAGGATTCAAATTCTTCTAAGTTTTCATTACTACTTTCATAGTAATCTATGGATTCTATAATTCTGAACAATTCTTGTTTTTCTTCGTCATAGATTTTTAATTGATTATATTTATTTTCTACTTGGCAAGTGTTGAAAAAATGACCATTCTGACCACATTTAAAACACTTAATTTTACATTTATCAACAAATTTTTTTTATTAACTTTTCTTCTTGAATAATTTTTATTCTTAGAAAAGTATTTGTCAAAATTTTTATTTTTGTTTTTGTGAAATTTTTCACTAATGCTTGTAAATTCTTTTAGGATTAAGATAAAAAAAATTTCCTATTCTTTTAGGAAGGAACAGTAGCAGGTAATCCATATTATTCATAGAAATTGTCTATTTTGTATTTGGCAGTTTCCTTTTCCTTTTTAATTTTTTTATTAATTTTCATGTCTATACACATTCTTAGACTTTATTTTTGTATTGTAGTGATAATTATACTATAGGTGAGACTATTATAGTCTATAAATCCTAGGTCATTACTAAGTACTGTTCTAATCTTGTGGGCAAATAAATTTGGAAAACCATTTATGAATTTTTCTTTCTAAAGAGTTGATTACTATCATCCCTAGACATTACTCTGGAAACATTCCTGTGAATCCTATAACTAGAAACTTTATAACCTCATTGTGAGGTAAATTGTACATGGTAATGTAATTGTTGGCTATCATATCCATGCGCTGTAATTTGTTGAGGACTTCCTGTTATGAAAGACCATCAGTATTTCATTCATATAATTTTTTTTTTGCAGAAACAAAAAATTGATAAACTAAAGATGATTCAGTAATTTGAATATCTGGAGGAATAAGCTTTTTATGCCACTTCCTTTCTAATTTATTAATTTCTAAAATTTTAAATGTTTCTCCAATACTGTGAATGGTTGAAGATTCATTTATTATAGATGATTCATAGGTGGAATCTGACCTAACGCTTTCTGAATCAGAACTAGTGTCTTGGGTAATTACCTTAACAGAAGAAGATGACTCAACAAATTTATTCTTCAATTCTTGAAGCATTTTATCAATGTTTTTATTGAGGGGGCAGTATTTAAAGTGGCTTTGTCTGAAGATTTATTAAAAGGGTTTCTTTAAGAGATTTATTAGATTTAGGTTAATGAAGATCATCAATCTTATTCTCAATTTTGTCTAATTGTTTTCCTATTGTTATTAAACTTTGATTAGTGTAATTAAGTTGTTCAACAACCTTTTTTTGTTCTTCTTCCTTTTAAATCTTAAAAGGAGAAGCAATGATTACAGATTTTTTTTATGATTAATTATAATTTTTTCAGATGGGGAATGACTAACAGTCACCCAACTAGAGTCTTCCTTGACCTATTTGGTCTTAGAGATAACATTAATATTCTTTTCATAAATATCACTGATGTAATCAAGAAAAAATATATCAACTCTAAATTCTTGCATGAACGCCTTCCATTCAGCAATGATAATTTTTCTTTAATTTATATTGTATGTCCTCTAAACCTATTACTTCTATTGAGATTGACTGGGTCAGTCATGTGTTGGGTTAGACCCTCCCAATCAAGCTTGTATTCTTGGCTTAGGGTGCCTAAATTTAAAACCAAAAGTTGGGGATTGGCAGGAGGTAAGACTCTTTAGAAATCAGAGGCACTTGGTGATTTTTGTATTCTTGGCTTATGGTGCCTAAATTTAAAACTAAAAGTTGGGGATTGACAGGATGTAAGGCTCCTTAGAAATAAGAGGCACTTGGTGATTCAGATTCGTCAGATTGTTCAGACTTATTGTCAAAGATTGGCTGACTGACTTGGAAATTTGTGGCTATACCTTCTTAAATTTTTTATTTTTTAATTCTTTTCCTAATTTTTAGATTCTAAGATCTTGATCATTATTAGCAGTAGATTCAGAAAAAGAATTCCTAGGAGGCTAGCTGGCTAAACTCCCTAATTTGAGAATTAGAACTAGAATAATGAAAATTAATTTTAACAGTACCATCCATGTACTGCTGGATATAATGAATATCTTCAATTGGGAATTGAATTAGAGTATGTTGACTTTCATTGGTTAAAAGCCAATTTGTAGATAAAGTAATATCAGACCACCTAATGGTTTTAGAGACTCTAATATTAGCATTACTTTGGCTAGATTGAATCAATTAGGTTTGATTTTATAGACTCCTATTAATGGCTTGGAAATTCATATTAGTTTTGGTGACTTTATAATAAAATCTAAAAATTAAAGTTAGAGGTTGGTAACCACTAGCTTTGATATTTAAAGTCAAAGCTTGAAGAATATGGAGTTCTGTCAAAGTAACAGGCAAATCTGAAAAATAATCAATATGGATTGGACCATTACAATATGAAAGTTCAATTACTCTTGAAATACTATCATTAAAATTTGTGAATCTTGCATCACACAAGGCTAATAAGATAAATGTATTTAGGCCTCTTCTTGTGAGTTGTTTTACTCCAATCTGGACTAAGCCAAAGTGAAGGAAATTATATCATTCTTTAATGTGATGTTTAATTGCATTGAGAGAAAGAAATCGACAAGTTTCATGCTCTTTCCCAAGAGCGTATCTTTGTTCAATTGTTTTTACCTGATCTCGAGACTTGTAGGAAGCAACAGACTATGATGATTATAAATTTCTTTACTAGGGGTTTTGGGTATATACCACACCCTATTATCTACATGATCATCTTCTATATATTTAACGTGTTCTTCATTAATTATGTCTAGTATTGTATTTATTGTAGACCTGTTATCACAAGAATAATTACTTCTAAATAATCTACTAATTACTCAAGATAACTAAATTATTCTTATGATTGAAAATTTCATCATGTATTTTGATTCTTAAACTTGCTATGACTTCTACAACCTCCTAAGAAGTTTAACTCTTCTCCCATTTTCCTTTACAACTACCATACCCTCGAGATTTATATATCTAAAAAATCTTATCGGGGTGCCTGAAGCAAACCTATTAGAAACTAATACGTCAGATTCACATATTAAAATATCAAATATTATAGAGAAATAATCATTGGGTGGAGAGTCATATTAAATAAAAATAATTATTCAAGTAAGCAATTAAGTAATAATAACAACATTAACTAGCCTATTGGGCAGAGAATAACTAATGATTAAGCAAGTATTAAATTAAATAAGTAATAAACACGCTATCAGATTTAGTTTTGATACCAAAAGATGTGAACTTTACAATATATTAAATTATAAGCAGTTCCGCGTATTGTTACTGTTAAATTATACATTGTTGAACTGGTTAATCCTCGAAATAATACAAGCCTTAGTATTTTAAGATTAATTTTAATGATAGTAATTTATGATTATTTGAATCTTCACTTGGCTGGTTACTCTCCGCCCAAGAGCCAACCTGGCTCTGATACTAAAAGAAGCAGAATTACGTATAATTTTAGTAAGACAGGGTATTAAGACAAGTAAGATACCAAAATATGTGGAATTGGGTATAATTTAACGGTAATTTAAAGACTTAGTATAGAAGGAAGAATTCAAATGATTATAAGTTAAGGAAAATAAAACTACAAGTATTAAAAATTGTTAACAACAATTAATTAGTGTTCCCGCTCACTAATTAATGTTAAGGAATAGGAAGAAAGATTACAAAAGATGAGGAAGAAGAATGCTTTGTTTTCAAAACAAGTTTCTCCCTCAAAATTGTTAAGAGTGAAAACAAGTTCTAAGGAACAAATGTGAGAGAGCAAGCTATTTATAAGCACGAAAAGTGGAGTTCAACAGGAATCCATCACTTACCTGCATTATTCTTTTCCATAAAAGTAAAAATATTTTACATTTCTACTTTTAACTAACTAAAGTAAAAGGACAAATAGTTGCCTAATTATTTGACAACTAGTAAAATAATTGCAGAAAAGACAATTACAAAGATGTTTTGATAATTGTAATCTTGGACTTTGCGTCTTCATTATTGCTTTAGTCTTGAAAAATCATTGTGGCTATTACTGCATATTGGAGTCATTGTTGCCATTCCTTGATAATTACTATCTCGGATTTTTGTGCTTCAATTATTGATTGTTGGAGGAGTCATTAGGTAAGCTCATGGAGATCATTAACCTTATTCTCAATTTTATCAAATTATTTTTCTATTGTTAATAAACTTTGATTAGTGTAATTAAGTTGTTCAACAACCTTTCTATTAGGTTCTTCTTCCTTTGAAATCTTAAAAGGAGAAGCAGTGATTAAAGAATTTTTATGATTAATTATGATTTTTTCAGGTGGGGGATGACTAGCAGTCACTCAACATGAGTCTTCCTTGACCCATTTGGTCTTAGAAATTGCACTCTCAGTTATTTGAGGTGTGAGTCCTATAACTGTTCAGCCTCAGATGCATTCTTTTAACTATCTTATTTTAACTTTAATATATGTTTTCTTTTATGTTGGTTAGTCTACCTTTAATATAGCCTGGATTATTCAATATGTATCTACTGAATTCGTTCATCCATGTTTCCTAATAGAGGCTTTATGGGAACTAGGCGGTGGATATAAGTTTAGTTTCAAGGAATAGATGTAAACTGGAATAGTTTCTTGGTACTAGAGTCTTGCTAAAAGTTTTGCTGTACTATTGTACTAGGACATCTAGAGGTTGCTGTGAAGAAGTTCTTAGACCATGATCTCTCAGGTGCTGCTTTAGCTGGTTCAAGGGATAATTTGGTGGGAAATCTAGCTGATCATAGTTTCAAACATAAGTGATAAGATATTCTCATTATGCTTTGAATTGCCAGGGAACATATCCTTCATGCTCTAGGAGTTGATATGTAAAGTTGATATATTATGTTTTCTATAGTGGAAACCAACTCTTTTATTGTCATGACATAGATATACATAGCATAATGTTTTTATGATTGAATGTCGATTACTTAACACTTGGGAGTGTTGGATTGTTGAATATATAATGAACTACCATTCATATTCTTATAGTTTGATTTATGGTTTGGTTTCTTTCTTAGTGGTCAGTAATATTTTTTTTGTCTTGCTTGCTAGTAATTTAATTATCTTTTTTCTATCACAGGTCTTTGCTTTTGTACCACTGATGTATATGTGCAGAAGAAGCCTGAAGGCTAATAAGCTCGTTAAAGATTTCTCATTTCATTTCTCACTACTGTAAAAATAGTTTTTGACGACGGGTCAACACCCATCGTCTATACGACGGGTCAACACCCATCGTCTATAACGACTCACCATGCCCACAACGTAGCAAATGTCTTATCTTGTGCAAAACATAGCATACATGAGACTTACTACGGTTGAGGCATTGAGAATTTTTCTCATGTCTTCCTCTTCTTAAGGAGTCTTGGATGACTGCTTCTTGGAGAGGCTGACTCTATGCCTAAAGGGAAGATATCCCTTCTTCAAGTCTTGCATACTAAAGCGATCCATTACCTTATTAATATAAGATGTTTGAGACAGTGTCAATTGTGTGCTCTTCCTATCTTGAAAGATCTGAATACCTAAGACAAATGCAGCTTCTCTAAGATCCTTCATATCAAATTATTTTGCAAGCCAAATCTGGACATCAGACAATTTTCCTACATCATTCTCAATGAGTAGAATATCATACACATATAAGACTAGAAAAACCACATTCTCTTCATGTATCAGCTTATACACACAGGTTTGTCAACTAACTGTTCAAAATCAAAGTTCTTGACAGTTTTGTTGAATCTGATATTCCACAATCGGGACGCTTGCTTATGTTCATAAATGAACTTTAGCAGTTCGCAAACCTTTCCCTCTTAGCCTTTCTCCATGAACCAATCTAGTTAGTCGTATAAATGCGCTCTTCAAGATTGCCAGTCAGAATTGCAGTCTTGATATCCATCTGCCAGATTTCATAATTGAGGGCAATAACAATGGACATGAGGTTCCGAATGGACTTAAGCATGGCTACTAGCCTAGCTTTCATTGTCTCCACATTCCCATCCGAATCTGTATTTTTCTTATAAATTCACCCTATAAGTTTTACCCCTTTAGAAGGATCTACAAGCTTTCAGATTACAATTAAGTACATCGATTGTATCTCAACATTCATGGCTTCTTGCCATAGGTTTGCCTTGGGACCAGCCATGACCTGCGAGTAGGAAACAAGTTCATCATGATCCTTATCTAGGACTATTGTTAAGGCATCTCCATAAGACATGTACCTATCAGGTTGTCTCACAACCCTCTCACTACGTTGAGGCTCCATAGGCTCTGGTTCTTGCTGTGGTTCTTCCATTATTGAATCAGAAATAATTCTCGATCGTGGAGTCCGTGGATATAAATTTAGTTTAACAATATATTTTTCTGATTGGGGAGTCATGGCTCTTGCTGTTTTCCATGGGTTCTCATTGTGGGTCTCACGTGCTTGGGTCTCATTGTTGTGGGTCTCTTTTGGGTCTCGCTTAGGTCTCATCGACGTGATTCTTGCTATTCTGCGAGTTCTCTATCATGATTCTTGCTGATTTTCTATGGGTTCTTGTCATGAATATTATTGTCGTGCTTGGTTTCATCATCGTGGGTCTGGTTTTCTTCTTCAACGCATTCTGAGCTCGTTACCATTTTGGTTTTATTTTTTGCCATGGGTGTGCCTTAGGGGTCTGACTATGCTTATCATGGGTCCAATATGTGCTTGTTGTGGGTCTGGTCTATGCTCATAGTGGCTCTGGTCTGCCTCCTCAAATTAGCAACACTAGCAAAGCTCGGACCCTGTTCCTACTAAGAGTTACGCTGCTGCTTTAGGTTCTATGATTATTCCAAAAAATCCTTCACCTCAGATATCAAAGACTGGCTGATTTTCAATTCATATTAACAAGAAAGCTAATGAAGAATGCCTGCAACTACGCCAATACTCTTTGGTTGGCCGCATTATTCTGGCCAAATGAGATAAGCTTGGCGTCTTGTTGATCTTTTCTCAAAACTCCAAGGTATTTGGCAACTATCTCAATGGCGCCTCATCTCCCTAGGAAGAGGATTCTTCCAAATTCTTCTTTTTTTCGGTAAATGAAAAGTATATAAACTGAGAAAATACTTGTACAAATACAATGGGCATACCCCATGATCTAAAGAAAATACCTATGAGCAATGAGCCTAGTCTAAATGTACAAGTAAGTTTAAAGTAAACCAAGTAATCCCCCAGAAAGAGATTGATTCCAATGTGAAATTCTATCTCTAGTGGCTAACTTATTGAGAATAGCCAACCAAGAGATAAAATTACACCTTGGGATACTGAACTTGAACCAAAGAAGTTTGGCCCATCTAACATTCTCTTTAGGCTGCACCAAAGCATGATATTCTTGGTCTCATCACCATTCCATAAGAAGTTTCTCAATATGTCTTGCACCCTCTTAACAATTTTTTGGGCAATATAAATAGGCCAGCCCAGAATTGGAACATGGCCAGAAAAATAGATCTGATAACCTAAAGCCTCCCTAATAGATATTTAGAATCCCAAGATCTGATTCTATTAGTTATTCTATGTACTAGAGTATCACAGTCAGCTTTGCAGAGCTTGGTAGAGATCAAAGTCATCCCTGAATATCTCAAATGCAGCTAACCCTTAAAGAAGCCCAAGACAGATTTAATAGCAAATATATCGACATCCTGAACTCTTGAAAGAAAGATTTGACTCTTCTGAATATTAGGTTGGAGCCCAGATAAGCACTGAAAAATTTCCAAGTTTCCTTAATGATCTGTACAGATTCCCTGGTACATTTACAAAATAATAGTAGGTCATCAGCAAAGCATAGATTCACGGCTTTAAGCTTCTCCTAACTCCAGTGATATTGGAATTGGAATTAGAAGCACCTAAATCTAGGATGCTAGTGAGCATCTCCATAACAATGACAAAGAGATAAGAACAAATGGGGTCTTCTTGCATAATTACCTTAGCTCCTCTAAAGTATCCATGGAGCTCCCCATCGATTCCAATAGAGTATGATGGAGAATATATGCATCCATAATCCATGCTTTCCTATGTAGCTTCTAAATAGCTCCTGTGATAAGAATATATTATCTGCAATCCTTCTCCCATGTATAAAGGCACTTTGATTCTGGCTCACAAGGCTTGGTAGGCAACTTTTCATTCTATCATCTAAGATTTTGGTAATGCATTTATAGAGAGCAGTATAGCAGGATATTGATCTAAAGTCTCCCACAAAAGCAGGGTTAGGTACCTTTGAGATTAATGATATAGCAATTGAGTTGACCTCTTTCAGCAATTGACTGGTTTGGAAGAACTCCAGAAAAGCAGAGAACACATCCTTACCCACAATGTGCCAGGTCCTTTTGAAAAAATTAGCTGGGAACCCATCAAGACTAGGTGCCTTATCACTGTCCATACTAAAAATTTCATTTTTAATCTCTTCTTCAGTAATAGGTGAGGTCAGAAGACATGATTAGGCATCACTTAACCTATTTGCGAGAGCCCTCTCAAGGATACTCTAATTGATACCATGTTCTGGGTTGGGGGAGGCCAATAAGTAAGAATAATGAATTCTTGATGCACAAGAATGTGGTTATTGATCTTTTTAGGAGAGGAGATCATGGCTCCTTGATGCGTTAGATGGGTGATCCTAAATTTGATTCTACTTTTTTTCATGCTTTGTAAGAAGAAAGCTGTGTTCTAGTCTCCTAAATTGAACCATTGTACTCAAGACTTCTGCTTGTAAAAACTCTCTTCAGAAAGCCTTAACTCAATGAATTCCTTGCCTTTTCTTATGCTTATATTCTTAAGGTATTTTAAATTTCTTTCACTTTAATTAGAAAAGAAGTATTGTTTATTGTTTTTTATCTGTGTACATTTTTTCTCTTTTTCTTAAGTTAAAATAGAAATATAAGCTAACACGGTTAATGCCTAACCAAGTCAAGAGTCTGGTGCTTCTTTCTGGAGTTATGAATATACAAAATAACTTTTTTATTGGATTCTTGAATTTCAGCCCTACACCTTACCAATGAGATATTTGGGCATGCCTTTGATTTTCTACTAGGCTTTGGAAGAATGATTATGCTACTCTTGTTGATAACATCACCGCAGAATTATGTCCTGCGAAGCTAAATACATTTACTTTGTTGGAAGGCTCCAACTTATTCAATTTTTTCTCATGGATATCTAGAGATTCTGGGTAAATTTATTCATCCTCCCCAAAAGATCCTTAAAGATATAGAAGTCGCCTTACTAGGGTGGATGTTCTCGTGAGAACATCAATGAGACAATGACTGATTTGGCTATGGTGGTAAATCCTAATGCTTTTTATCATTTTTTTAATAGGTGCTCGATTAGCCATCGATTCGAAAGACCATTGGAAAAGTTGTTGCATTTGACCCCCGTGTTATATGTCAAAGTAAGGATGAGAAAGAACATGATTATAGTATTACACCTCTCAAAAGAAACTCCCCAGCTCGAATATATCTCAGGAAGGTAATGTGGTTAATATAGGCATTTTACTCATCCTAACATGCGTGTTTCTATACCAAGAAAATATGACTATTGTGCATAACTATCAGAAAAAACATATTAACCAAGGAATAACGTCTAGATTAAATCAACGCTTGTAATCAATCGAAGCCATAATATTAAAGCTCAGTTCTCATCATAGTTGTTAGAAAACACCCGCATCCTAAGACTTAGTTTTCTTCTTGTAGTTCCTTGAGTTCTCATAGGCATCATTTCTGATTTCCTCAAGCTTATTTAGTTGGAGCTTCCTCTATTCACCCACAGATTCCATCTCCATGTTACATTGCTTCACCGCCCAAAATGTCTAGTGCTCCAACTCAATCGGAAGATTACTTGGCTTATCATATAGAAACCGGAAGGGTGACATCAGGTGTCTTAAATGTTGTTCTATATGTCCAAAGTGCATCATCAAGGCACAAACTCCAGTATTTCCTATTGGGATTCACGTTTTTCTCTAAAATGAACTTGACCTCTCAGTTTGAAACTTCAGCTTACCCACTAGTTTGTGGATGGTATGGTGTCGAATACTTAAGCTATAATGTTAAATTTTCTAAGCAAAACTTCGAATGAATGATTGCAAAAAATGGATCGACGATCGCTGGTTATGGCTCTTGGTGTTCTAAACCTTATAAAAATGTTAGTCTTCACAAAATCTACAACCACTTTAGAATCATTAGTTCGGGTGGCTTTTGCTTTCACTCATTTTGACACATAATCAACAACAAAAAGTAGGTAAAGATTTTCATACGAGGAAGGAAAAGATCACATGGAGTGGATGCCTCAAGCATCAAAGATTTTAACAATGAGTGTATGTGTTTGAGGCATTTGATTCTATGCAACTAGGTTACATTTTCTTTGACAACGGTCACATGATTTATAGAAAATGAATGCATCCTTGAACAACATAGGCCAGTAAAATCCACTCTGAAGTACCAAAAGTGCTTACGACATGCATAAGAGTGACGTAAAGTTAATATGGATGAAAATTTAAAATTAGACACACGTTCTTATCATTTGATCAGTACAATGGTTTTCCAAATATGGATCGTCCCACTCATATTGCTTTGTTGTCTTCTTTAGTTTATCATTTTGAGCAGAAGTCATGTCATCCTACATCTTTTTAGTGACCGAGTAGTTCACAATGTTAGCATATACCAAGGGATCAAAGATTCTAAAGAAAATAGTTGCTCATTTGGAAAATTTTCACACAAAGGAAGATCATCTTTTTTATTAATAAGGTTACTGATTCTCAAATCGAATTATTGCAAGAGAAGTATTCACCTTACAAGTCTTGTGTAGCATCCTTTTTAGTGAGCAAGTATCTAAGAGCTGCATGATAGTAGGAGATGGAAGAACATCTACAGGCAGATATTGAATCCGCTAAAAAGAAGCTTTCAGACCTCAACGCAGCATCCAAAGGAAGGGGTGGCCTGAGGAGTTCATCAAAGCACTAAGAACTAATGGTCTGCTGCAGCAACCTCTTGCAGTAGCAAGGAGAATTACTTTTCTTTCCCCTATTTATTTTAGCTTCTTATCTCTGTTTTCTGTCTTAACATTATCCGATTATGGTTAGAATTTTGTTTTTAAAAAAATTGAAAGCATGTTTTGGTGGGTTAGTTGTGTAGTGGTAGTCTAAGAAGCACAGACACTAACACGCGACACAGATACAATATAAAAGAAAATAATTAGAACATTTCATCCATCATTTGAAATTTCCACCACATTTTCATCATAACTTGATCACCATCAAA
Organism: Datisca glomerata; assembly: GCA_003255025.1. Taxonomy (NCBI): domain Eukaryota; kingdom Viridiplantae; phylum Streptophyta; class Magnoliopsida; order Cucurbitales; family Datiscaceae; genus Datisca; species Datisca glomerata. Next base: position 148,810 of record QANY01002466.1, read on the forward strand.
AGAAACTAACTACAACAAAACACACTTCTTTCTCAAATTCATCCATCATTTGAAAATTTTACCACACTTTCGTCAACGACTTGGTCACCATAAAAAGAAGCTAATTACAACAAAAAAAGATTCTTTCTTACTTTAGTACCAATTAAATAAAAACAAAATTTATCGAAAGCAAAAATAAGTGTCAATTGCTCTTTCTCAGTTTTGGAGTAGGTAAGTTGTCGATCAATCAATGCTCTTGACGCATAATAGATAGCATGAGAAAGCTTGCAAACTCGTTTCCCTAAAACACCCCCACGGCGTAGTCCTTTACATCACACATTAACTCAAATGGGAGGTTTCAATAAGATAGTTGAATAATGGGAGCTGTGGTCAAAAGTTCTTTATGCTTTTTGAATGCCTCCTTTCAATCTTCATTGAACTCCAACATCACTTATTTTTGTAACAATTTACATAAGGGCTTTGTAATCTTCGAAAAATTCTTTATGAATCTTTGATAAAAGCCTGCATCTCTAAGAAAAGAATGAAGTTGTCTTATAGTCATGGGAGGTGGTAAGGAACATATAGATCTATCTTAGACATATCTACTTCTATTCCCTTAGTAGGTATCATAAGGCCTAAAATTATACCTTGTTCTACCATGAAATAATATTTTTCCCAATTAAGCACAATGCTAGTTTCCATGTAGCGTTTAAGAACAAATGTAAAGTTATCTAAGCATTTGTTAAAAGAGCCACCATAGACACTAAAACCATCTGTAAAAACTTCTATGATGCTTTTAATATAATAAAAAACTATGATCATCATACATAATTGGAAAGTACAAGGAGCATTTCAAAGGTCGAATAATATTCGTCGATAGGAAAACATTCCAAAGAGGCATGTGAATGTTGTCTTCTGTTGATCCTCTGGTGCAATTGTGATATGATTGTAACTTGAATACATCAAGAAAATAATAATGAGTATGGCCATCGAATATTTCTAATATTAGATCAATGAATGACAAAGGAAAATGATTTTTTTAGTAAAGTTAAGTTTCTGATAATTAATGCAAACTCACAACGTGGTTTGGACACGCGTGGGTACTAACTCATTCTCTTCATTCTTAAACATGGTGATGCTGGATATTTTTTTATACTATTTGGATCGTTCTCACCCATTTGCTAATGGAAATAGGGTAAATCACGCCAACATCTAGTAATTTCAAGATCTTTCTTTTCACAATATCCATCATATGAGGGTTCAATCAACATTGAGCTTTCCTAGCTGCCCTTGCTCTATCTGCAAGTAGAATTTGATGTATTCACATGGAAGGACTAATTCCTTTTATGTCACTTATTATCCAACCTATCATTGTTTTATGATCTATTAAAATACGAACTAGCTTATCCTCTTTTAACGTTGTAAGGTTCCTTGCAATTATTCCAGGCATCATGTCTTTCTCTCCTAAGTAAATATACTTAAGATGTTGCAGAAGATGTTTAACCTCCAAGGTAGGGGCATGTACAATGGAAGGTAAAAGTAGCTCGTTCAATAAAGGCAATGAAATAAAAGAAGCATTATACCTATTTGGAGCTTTTGGTAATGATAATCTTGAGATGCCATGGTCTCCTCAATGTTTTCATGAACTTGTGCGTCCCTTCTTGGCTTTTTGAAATCTTCTAACTTAAGGATTTTTCCCCAATCTCGATTTATAGTGCATCCATGCTAGTTAACTCAAATAATTATTGTGCTAAAGAATCAATTATATCAACTAAAAATCATGAATGTAAATCATTCAGGCACCATATTTCTTTGAAGATATTGAGGCTTATAACCTCATAATTGAACTCCATGGTTAGAGTTCCATCATAGATAACTATATTGGTTTGAGCAGTTTTCATGAATGGCCTCCCTAATAGTGATGGTGTTGACATAGTTGATATGTCTTCTTCCATGTCAAGAACATAGAAATCTGTCGGGAAAACTAACTCATCCACTTACACTAAAGCATCAAGGAAGCAAAAATAGAGTGAGGCATGACATTGATGGATTCTCCTTAAGCCTCATATTGTCGATTATGCATGGTGTGGTGAAACTTCCCTAATCTTTGCATTCTGGAGGAAGCTTTCTTTTCAAATTAACGAATACATTCTCCATAACACTTGGCATTTCATCATCCTTTAACTTTTGCTTGGTGGTACACAACTCTTTGAGGAACTATGCGTAGGGTGGTACTTAATTAATTGAATCTAAAAGAAGTATGTTCACTTGTACTTTGCAAATGGTTTCCAAATCTCCTTTTGACGTTCCTCTTTTATAGACTTTGCGAATCTACTAGGAAAAGGTGGAGAAGAAAATTTAGTATAAATCAAAACATTAGAAGTTAGCTTAGGTGCTGAAGTACTCTCTATGGGAGCCATGAATTCTCATTCTCTTTTTGGTCCTCTTAGTACTTCGTCAAGTTGTTTCCCACATCTCAAGGTCATGGCACTAGCATTTGCCCTTGGATTGATCATTGTTTAGGATGGAAGTTTTTTTTTATCCTTGTGCTTTCAATCTACCGACAGTACTAGCTAAGTGGCTCATCATAGTCTCCAAGTTTTTTATATTTGTATTTGTCTTCTATTGAAATCATAAAGAGTTAGAAGTAAAAAATTTAACTATTTCTTACACAGACATACCTTGTTCTTGAGGCATAGTTTGTGATCGTGGTTAATATGGTTGTTGTTGTACCCTTGATTGGTGGAAACCAGGTGGACGGTTGAAGATAAGATAATACTGCCATCCAGCATTGTTAGGGTTGGAGAAAATGATCATACTTTGTATCCGTAGAACTTATTTCCCTTGAAATCATCTAGAACATTGGCATGCTCTAAATTATCCTCTTATAAAGATAGACACATATCAGTTGGATGACCAACCACAGAACATATTCCACACATCATTGCTTGTTGATTGTGCCCACATCCGTTAGTTGAATAATGTGGTAAGATTAGCTCATTTTCGCTCACTGTTGGTCGTGATACCAACACCTCATTTAGTGGCAGTTCTGATCGGGTGCTAAATTATTGTGAATTAGCTGTCATGTTAGCTATCAGAGTCCTTACTTCCGTGCATATCTTGTCCATCAAAGCCCCTCCACTTGTAACATTTATCATGCTCCTTTACATAGGCATGAGTTCTACATAGAAGTATTGAATTACAAGTTGCGCACTGATTCGGTGATGAGGGGACGATGCATAAAATTTCTTGAACCGCTCTTAGTACTCATACAAACTATTTCAATTTTGCTGTCGAATACCACATTTATTTTCTAATATTTGGAGCCTTGGATGCAGGGAAATACTTTTTAAGAAAGAGTTTTATCATCTCGCTCCATGTGGTGATGGAATTGGATGATAGATAATAAAGTCACTCCTTTGCATCATCTGCTAAGGAAAATGAAATGGCTCCCAACTTAACTTACTCTTCAGAGATACTGGTCGGTTTCATGCTTGAATACACTACATGAAACTTATTCAAGTGCTTGTTTGGATCTTCTACCACAAAATCACAAACAAAGTTGGTAGAAGATGGATCATTACCAACTTGAGCTCAAACACAACCTGAAGTTGTGGGTATTCAATGCAAAGGGGTTCGCTGCCATCTCTACTTCCTGTTTCACTTCTTGTGTTGATTGCTCCGACTGAGCTGAATGGTTGAAAGAGCCTCTTAGTGATGAATTAGATGAAAGGATAATATGTAATGCTTGATTGACTTCAATAGGTCGAACGTAAATCATATGTGAAGATGATGCTGAAGGTGGAACATGTGCGGACTCTTTGTTGGGCCTAATAATAGATTATACGTATTCGAAGATTCTTCTATGCCATTGATCTTCTTCCTCTTATAAGCTTGGACATTCATGTAAAAATACTAGAAAAATTAAAAACAAAACTAATTAGGATGAATAAATAAATAAACAATGCAAATGAAAATAATAAATTAATTAGGTAAAAATGCACAGAAGCATACAAACTTAAATCCTTACAATAAATATTATCATTATCGAGTATGGTAACAAGTAAAGGTCATTCACACACGAGATTGTTCCTAATTATAAGCTATTGCACAAGATAACTACAAGACTCTAAACTAACTAGAAACTAACATGAGATTAAAAATCCTACTTAGACTCAACAAAAATGAATGAAAACTTGTAGACACACTAATGAAACGCTGAAAAATATGCATATAAGATCTGAGGGGCTTGAAAACGGTTTGATACGTAAACAAAGTAAAATAAAATTAAATTGAAAACTGAAATTTAGCAAAGGAAAAATTTAATGAGATTTAAATATGATGAGAAATATGATTAAGGAATCATTCTCCACCTCTAGATATATGACAATAGTCAATAATCAGCAACAATTTTCTCAATCTTTCAAAAATAATAACTTTAAGATAATCACAAGTTCAATTATCTTTATTTTTTCTTACCTTGTCGTTATGTAAAACAAGCTCTTTACTAAAACTCTTTCCATTAAATAACCTAGAATAAGTTCTCTAAATTTAGTTCAATGAAAGTAATTAATCAAGAAAGATTTGCTTTGAATCAAGCAAACCCACAATCTTGATTGATAAAACTTGAGTTATATTCCTTATTTAATCGAACAATAATATCTCATAATCATTGAAAATAAATTGTTATTTTTTTTAGAAAGCCTTGACAATTACATATCAAAAATCTAAACTAGCAACAAAATCACTTCATGCTCACTTAGTTGATCACCTTAATAAACAAGAAAGCAATTATTGATATAGAAATCAAAGGAATATATATATAAACATAATTGAAACAAAGATGAAAGAAAGTTTATGAACTAAAAATCATGTTTAGGGCTTTGAACTCATCCTTAGCCAAAGAAAGGAATTAGTTATAAATGCTTCCCCCTAATGAGTGGGGCGTCCCCCGGGTGTGTGCTATTCAATCTTAAAAAAAATTGGTAACTAACTCCCAAAAATTTCTCCTTCAAAGTCAGCTAAATTATCTCTTCAAGTACTCTAGCGCAAATAGAGCTCTTTGTCATTGGTCATGAGAATAGTTTAAAATTCAAACTTTTTGATAAGAGATGTGGAATTTCAGCTCAAGAGTTAAGCCAAGGTCTATGCTTTAGTTTATCTTATCATTATCTTTATCCTTTATTGATTTAAAAACGTAATCAAATTTGATCGCATTGTTTGATCAAGTTTGAACTATCCAAAAATATGTAAAATTAAATCTCTTATCTTTTCAGCCATATAAGATTTGCCTTCTAGAAAAATATGGAACACCGTTGAACTTCCAAATTTACTCTACCATGAAGATCTGTCGAATTTGACAGCTACGTTGACTTGATCTTCCAATTCTGATCGCACAAGGTGTTATATTTTAAGCTTCTTTTCAAATTGCTTATTTTTATGACCTGAAAATACATTAAAAATATAGTAAACAACTTAATATAACATTTATGAAGTAATTACATAAAATGTCATATTTAATCTTTTCTTTACACGAATATTATTTGAAGAATCACTAAAGTGTATTTTTATGAACTTATCACCTGTCAGAAATACTTCCACTCCGATGGAGATCAAAGTTGCTCCATCAACATGCCTCTTCCCTTCTACTTCTGCACCTGATAAAATGATGTCGACTCCAGCTCCTAATGGCAATTTATCTATAGCGTCAGCCTACAATACTCTTATTTAGCGGTGGAAAGAGTTCAATGGTATAATTTTGTGTGGTTTCCTTCTAACATTCCTAAGCATAGTTTCAGTACCTAGCTCACTTGTAAGAACAAACTAACAACCCAAATGAAGCTTACTTCTTGGGATCTATCTCAAGATCCTGGTTGTTCACTTTGTATGAATCCTTTAGAAACTAGGAACCATTTGTTTTTTTTTTATGTTCCTTTGCTCATTTTGTTTGGATAGCTATTACCAAATTGTGTGATCTCATCTACCTTTGTACTAGTTGCGGTCACATACTTGAGTTATTAACCCAAGAACTAGAAGGAAGAGCCTTAGTCTCTCATTTTGAAGTTGACCTTTAACTCTTTTGTTTATAACATATGGAATGAACTAGGATATTTTAGGTTAAATATAGAGACAGTAAGACCCTTGTTAAAATTATTGTAAATACTATTAGGAATAGGCTCTGGAATAAGAAATCTATCCATATTTCCCTTACTAACTATATCCTTATTGAGAAGTGGGAGCTCCCTCCTCATATTATGGAGAAATCTCCTTGACTTTGGCTTGTCTTTTCTGATTTTCAAGGTATGCCCCTTGTATTTTGTAACCTTTGTTTCTTCTAATATGTAGCTTGATTATCAAAATAAAAACTCATGGTTTTTAAGCCTGCAACTATCTGCAAAGATTGAATTACACATAAAGAGTTTGAGAGGATGTGATTTCTCTTTGGAACACAGGATATACAATTCAATATTGGCAAACTCACCACCAAAGCTTAATATATCAGCTCTTCACAAACTCCATAGACCTACAGCCCACAACTCACAATGAAAGAGAACTTTGTGCAGGCATTTATACTTAACTTATTTGCAACAAATACATTGTATTCACTTTCTTGCTCAAATACTTAATTGATTGCATTACATGCACATTCACAGATTCAATACGTATGTGGCCTATATTTTTATGCGCAAGCTTGCAATTCGATTGATGCGTTGCACTATAAAAAACAGCAAACTTTCATTTGTTTGCAGTTAAAAGTTTAATTAGTCTTTAAAGTAAAAGTAAACATTAATTTTTGGAATTTAAATTAATTGACACAAATTCATGATTCCTTTCTTTTTAAATCCATTAAGATTGATGAATGTAGGTAACGTTTATATTTATGTGATAATTAATTGACATACACGTGCTTTGAATCCATCTGTAAAGCTTAAACTAGAATTAAAAAGTAAAGAAAGGGCAATTATGAAAATAAGAAGTTTCTCCTCATATAAGGCTGTTTTTAAGATTAATCAAACACAAAATGCAATGCACGTGGTTCAACCATTGGAAATTTTAATTACTATGTAATCTTCCATGTAAAAGGAAAATAAATCACATAGTTTCAATTAATCTTTCACATTAAATGAATTTTATCAAATATGTGTACTATATTTTAGTTTCAATATACCATAAATTGCACACAAGGTACAGTTAATTCTATCAAAGATGAGATATGTTTATCATGGCTAAATATATTTTAGTCATTTTGATCTGCCAGTTTTCTTTCAAAGATGAGATATGTTTATCACGGCTAAATATATTTGTTAAAGTTTCAAATACATATACATGTGTTAACACATTGTTTACATATCACGGCTAAATATATTTGTTAAAGTGTCAAATAATTCGAGAATGATTTTAAGCTTTTTATATAAATAACCATGAATTAACTTAATTAAGTAATTACAAAATAATTTTTTATACATAGAATAAGTACTTTTTTTTCTTAACCTACCGCTGATTTTTTTGTTAAACTATATTGTGATCAGATAGATATGTTAATTGAGTAAGAATAGATGATGTAGTAGGTGAAAAAACGCATTAGAATTATTTCTGGGTTTTAAAACAAAATCACAATTAATTGATAGCTAATAAAAATAAATGTGTAAGAATAAAAATTTAAATTAGATATTGAATTAATAAGTAAAATATAAAAATATATTGATAGTTATTACAGTAATTACGCCGAACAATTTAGAAACTAAAAATAAACTCTAAAGAAATTGTAAAGGTTATCAAAATTAGTTTCCGATAATTTACTATTAGGTTGAGGGTATTTCAAGAATCTCAAAAGTAGTTTGGACAATTTGGCCTAAAGATTTAAATTACCATTAATCATTTGCTTTAGAACTTTAATATTTAATAAAATAATATTAGCATTTTTAAGGACAAATTTAGGAGTTTAATGAAGTAATGACAATTTTATCTAAAAATGCTTCTCCCCACATCCACATTTTTATACATGGTAGTTAAAACTCATGTGTATTGCACGTGTAGAACCATATTAATAATTCATTTAAAACTTGTAAATGAAATGATCTGATTCATACAACCAAAATCATTGTTATTCCTATAACAAACTTCATCCATTAAAAATGCCATATGTTTGTTTTCTCTTTTAAGTTTTTTTTTTGTTACAATTGAATGCTAACCTTTATATATAGTTGAGAGATTTTCGCTGAAAGAAATAATGATATTTATGTCTAAATTATTAATGATAAAAATAATTTTGATTAAAAATAAATTCCAATGTATAAAAGAATTAAAGGGTGAAAAGATGAAAAGTTCTCTTATCTAAATCGTATTTAAAGGGTGAAAAGTTATTAATAATGAATAATAGCATTGAGAGATTTACCCAAGAGAAAAAAGAACGAAACTTTTTTTCTAAATGATTTATATTTGAATTAAAAATCCAATATATAAAAGAATTGATAGACAATATAGAGAAGTATCTATTTTATTATCACGTACTACTTCTAAATGAGGTTTAGAGGGGAGAAACATTTTTAGACACACATTACCCTTACTATAATATGGAATTCCAAATGGATAAGTCTTTTGGTATTCTCTCTACCAAAATCACATTTATCATGTCAATTATTAACAATGTATTAGTTGTGAAAAAATAAAAGATAAATAAGTTTAAATAGATTAAATTTTGTTAAAGAATCAGATAAATGAATAATTTGATAATGAAATTAATACTTCAAATCTTTTTTATTTTTTTAAGTTTATAGTATATATAAATGAGACAAAGAGGGAAAACATTTTTTGACACATGTCATCACTATTATATGAAATTCTGAATTGACTACATGATGCTCGTGAAGGCCTCGTGTACACTACAAAATGGCTGTGAAGGCCTCGTGTACACTACACGATGATTAAACAATCATCATGTAATATTCTATTTCATTATGTATTCTTCTTGTACAGACTTCTTTCATTGATGTATATACAAACATGTTGAAATTTGAATTTTTGTAATCCATGATGGAAATTGGGTGAAAAATGGTACAACATGGTCTTTTAGTGGAGAGAAGACCAAATTATTGGAGATATCTACTAACTACACTTACTACGAGCTATTGGGTATATTGCATGAAGAACTCTAAATAGACCCTTCAAAGTATGATATTAATTTTTTTATAGAAGCCACGTGTCCCGCGCTCCTGCTAAAATTATAAAGGATAGAGATTTACAGTTCTTTGTTAAGGAGAATGAATTAGAATCTCTTAGAAGCCCACTATTTGTAAGTACTAAGCCAAATAAATTTTCATCTCAAAGCTCAGTTCCTCAAACCACAATGTCACAACAACCTCAGGTTCCTGAAACTATAAGGTTTTATCAAATTTGGGTTCTTGAAACACAAATGTTACGACAACCTCTACATGAAGCATTCCTCGCTTTGAAAGTGTTGATTATTTTGAAAGGAACTATCATGATGATGATGTTTTTGGTCATGACGATTATAATGCTTTCGAGGATGAGGATGTTGATGGAGATTATGATGATCATTTTGATCAGTAGGCGTATGATGATACAATCCGTAGAGATGACCATGATGAAGCCATCAGTGAAGATAACCATACAAAAATTTTCAGACTTGAATACTAGTCTTGAACTTGAGACCACTTGTCCATTGCCATCACAACCTCAGTTGAATGAACAAATTCCTAGGTCCAGTGAGCAACGAGATTATTTGAATCATCTTGTATTAGACACAATAAATATGGATGATTTATATAGTGATAAAGTTGATTTGCTCAAGGTTGCTCGTATGATGACCATCTGAAAAAATTTTGAGTTTCGGATCTTCAAGCCAAAACAGTCAATATTGGTACTTGTGTGTGTTGAGAAAACATGCCCATGGAGTTTACAAACCATGAAATTGAAAAATTGTCCATACTTCAAAGTTACAAAGTTTATCAATACACATACATGCACATTTGAAGTATTGAGACATGAACACCATTGGGCTACATATTTATTGATTGGTCATTCTATAAAGTCCAAATACACGGGTATCGGACGTAGATATAGGCCAACAAACATATTGAAGATGTTTGGCATGATTTTGGTGCCAACATAAGTTACCATAAGGCATGGAGGGCTAAGGAGTATGCATTGGAATTAGTTTGAGGGTCTCCTTAAGACAATTATAGGATGCTTCCAGCATATTCTCATATGTTATAATAAAAAAATTTAGGTACATATTTTTTATTTTTCCATCATAATCTCTACAGGAGTACTACACGAGTCTTATGTAGCCATCGTGAATACTACACGATGAGTACACTGACCACGTGTAGTCTTTGTGAAGGGTACACTGACCTCGTGTAGTCATCATGTATACTATTTTGCCATCATAATATCTACACGACTAATACACTAACCCCGTGTAGTCATAATGCAGTCTACACGATTCCTACACTGACCTCGTGAAGTCATTGTGTAGTCTACATGATGTCTACACTGACATGGTGTAGTCATATTGTAGTCTACACAGTCGTTACACAGATCTCATGTAGTCATCATATAGTCTACACAATGTATATATGGACCTCATGTACGCATCCTGTACAATATGTATTCTGTCGATTCTAATACAACAATATTAAATACTTTTCAGGGATAACAAGACACATAGAGACCGATGAGCCAGATCATTTTTAATATTTTTTCATGGCTCTTGGACCCTCTGTTAGTAGATTTTTCAGCTGTATACGGCCTGTCATTGATGTTCATGCAATCGCCTTAAAAGTCAAATACAAAGGGGTATTATTTGTTGTAATAGCAAAGGATGGGGACAACCAAGTGTATCCCATTGCATTTGAAATTGCAGATTCAGAAAATAATGATTCATTGGAATGGTTCTTCCGTAAACTTCACAATGTAATCGGTGATCCAGAAGACTTGATATTTATATCTGACAGGCATACAAGTATAAAAAATGCTCTACATGGTGTCTTTATCAATACGATTCATGGAGCTTGCATCTTTCATATGAGCCAAAATATCAAACCAATTTATAAAATTGAAGATGCGGTCACATTGTTTTTTAAAGCAGCAAAGGTATACCGTCAATCAGAATTTGATCAACTGATGACTCATTTTACATATGCATTTCGAGATATCTCCCAATATGTGTCGGTGGGGGGAGTTGAGAGGTGGGCACGTTCTTGTTTTGATGGAAAACGATACAATATAATGAATACAAACATCACATAATGTTTGAATGGGATTTTGAAAAATGCTAGAAAGCTTCCCATTACATACCTTGTAGAATATATATGTGACATGTTACAACGGTGGTTCTATGAACGGCGGACGACTACATATTAAATCACCTCGTAGATGACAGATTGGGTTGAGACTAAGCTTAATAAGAAGCACCTTGCATCACGAACAATATCATTGTTTTCTTTCAACATCCACGAGTTTCATGTTACGGGTGAAGGTAGGGAAGCAACGGTAAACTTGCATCTTAAGACTTGTATGTGTAGAGAATTTGATCTCAATCAAATTCCATGCAGGCATGCATTGGCTACATGTCCTCAACGTAATGTTTCTGCCTACAGTATGTGTTCGAGGTTCTATAAAAATGAGGCTTTAATTCATGTGTATGCGGAAACAATACATATTTTCAGAGATCAAACAAATTGGGTCATCAGCCAGGAGGTTCACGAAAAGGTGGTATTGTCACCTATAACGAGGCAGAAAAATGGCGGACCTTGGATAAAGAGAATTCCATCTAGAGGTCAGGAAGTAGTGAGAAGGAAGTGCAAACGCTCTGGGCAAATTGGCCACAACCGACAAACGTGCAGAAATCTGATTCCTCTATCTCAACGGGATGATCAAGCCACTTAAATATAAATAATGACCGTTGTAGACTAAAACTAAATATTAATATAGAAATATACTTGTGTCTGTTATTTAACAATGCCATAAAGTTTAATTAGCCTACATGGATCCTACATGATTCCCGTGACTAAAACTAAATATTAATATAGAAATATACTTGTGTCTGTTATTTAACAATGCCATAAAGTTTAATTAGCCTACATGGATCCTACATGATTCCCGTGACGTCATCGTGTAGTCTACATGATGACTACATAATGCCCCTGAATTCATCATATAGTCTACACAAAGCCTACATGATGCCTGTGAAGTCATTGTGTAAACTACATGAAGACTACACAATGCTCGTGAAGTCATCGTGTAGTCTACACGAAGCCTATACGATGCCCTTGAAGACCTCGTGTAGAATACACGAAGTCTACATGAGGCTCGTGAAGTCATCTTGTAGACTACACAATGACTATGTTGGAATATGTCCATAAAGTAGCGTGTAATAACTATTTATTTGTACTTAGTTATTTCTCAGACATTTGTATTACTGAATTTTTTATGAATAAATTGAAAGTTTTCTTTTAAATCAAAGCATGTTTATAAATTACTCAAGTCCTAGAACTATTGTCAATGAAAGAAGAGTGAATACCGAAGCGTCTTCAGACGAACTCTTCTGAAATAGTTCAGAACGATATTCGCAGTATTAGGATCGACTGAGCAATCGAATCTGATTATGACTGTTAGGTTGAACCGTTGGATGTCAGTCTTGGGGCATAAGAGTGGAGACTCAAGTGGTTAACCTAGAAATATTATGAATATGTTGAATATACCGGTAACAAATTAGTTTAGAGCCCAAAACCGTTTACCTAGCTCTAAATCTAATTGTTATACCTTAAGGGTATTTTCATAATTACCTTAATACTAAGGTGAATATGTAACTTGACTTGGTTAGTTATAATCTTTGATATCTCAAATGAGCGAGTTCGAATTGGCAGGCAATACCTCAGCTGTTACGATTGTAATTTAATTAAGTAAGAGTTGCATGATTCACAGATATAGAAATTCATGGTTGGATTGTGAAAGCAACAATATCACCTTATGTTTTATTGATGTGTGTGTGAATAAATTAACTTGGTCAAGTATTTGATGAAATGAGTAATTGAATAAGACTTGTGAATTGTACGAGACAATTCACGATAATGTATTTCTTATCCATAGTCAATAAAGGAGTTAAGAAAATAATAACAAGATGGGTAAAAGGGTAATTTTAGATTCCACTCTTATTACTGATATTCACGATGAGTATTATGTTAAAATATTCTGTGGACCGTGAAAATAAAAAGGGTTTATTTACACCAACAGAAAATGTAGCACGCATGAATCAATAGTTGATTCGGCATCGAAACTATAAAAGAGTCGTACGATGTCAGGATTAAATAGATCTGAAATTTATGAAAATAAATTCACCACGTATTTGAATCTTAAACTTTGTTCATTTGGGTCCATTCAGATTAAGAAATAGCTCAGAAAATAGGAATAGAAAAATGAACTAAGTTGGACCAAAATATGTTTTGGTGTCAAAGCATATTTCCTATACATATATGTGATAGGTGATGTCACTTAAGTTAGTTAAGTGTAATTATTATATTTAATTAATTAATTTATTATTAGATAATTATTGGATAATTAGTTAAATATAATTAATTAATTAATTAATTGATAATGATGAATTACATTTATCAATTGGATTGATGAATTTTGATATAACTAAAACTCTAGGAGATGATATAATTTTCAGCAATAATAGATAATTAGGAGAATTTTTGGAAATTTTATAAAAAAATATATGGGTGTATTTGTAAATACCAAAAATTACCTATTGATAAATATATAATAGCAATTTGATTGCAAATAGATAATGAGTATTAGATGTAGTTGTTGTTATCAATACAAAAAGAGAAAAACGTTTTCTCCTCACTATTGTTGGCACTGAAATTAATCTAAAGAAGTAAGATTTAATTTTTCTTCTTCAATCGTTTTGAGAACAAACACTCAAATTTCTATAAAAATTCTTCTGAGATATATTTTTGAAATTAACGGGTGGTTGTTGGTGGACTAATTCAAAAATAGTTTGTGGAAGATCAAGTTCATGATTTTGATCTTAAAGCTTGAAGAACACGAAGAACGCTCGAGGGAGTTCCACCAGTTCAGAAATTCTCCGATACAGAGTAAATGTGAAAAATCGTTTCCCCTTAATCTATTCGTTTTAATATCGTATATGCATGATCAAACTAAAATTATTTTTAAATTATTTAATATGATTAAATAAGTTAAATCAAATATGTTTTATATTCCGTCCACGAACCGTTCGTGATTCAAATCTAATTTTCTTTAATTTTAAAGTTGATCGATCCTAGCAGACTACACTATGCATGTGAAGTCATCGTGTAGTCTACACAAAGCCTACACGATGAAGCCTACATGATGAAGTCTACACAATGACTACATGATGCTCGTTAAGTTATCGTGTAGGCTACATAAAACTACACGATGCCCGTGAAGTCATCGTACAGTCTACACGAAGCCTACACGATATAGCCTACAGGATGAAGTCTAAATGATTCCGTAAGTTATCATGTAGGCTACACGAGGCCTGCACTAAACATATAGTAATAAAAAAAACTCATAATTCACAATTTGTGGGTTTATAAAAATAAATAAAAATCCATAAAATATATCAAAATTATTTCGGTACAACAATGCCTGGTGCAAATAACTCAATTGCAGTTCATGTCCAATATTCTGGCATATGTTGTTAATTTATATCTTAGAGGTTCTTCCCATATACGAGGGCTTCGACAAATTTAAGGGTGAATACCCCACAATCGAACCTACAAAACACATGAAATGCAAAAACACAACTAAATAATATGTATGAAATTTTGAGTGGACTTTCAAACAAATGTATATTTCACTTACCCATTCTTTTGTTTTAGACACTTCATGATCTCATTTTTCCACTCAACTTTGGGATTAACCTCATGTCTTCTCTCATAAATGTTCATCATTTGAAGAAGTTGAGGGACATTCTTCATCAAAGGTTTCATTATTTTATTATATAAGGAGCATTGATATGGCGTGTTCATGGAGTTATAAATGCGAATACACTGGCAATTCAAATGAAGCTCAACCGCAATCCAGTGATTACAGTTCACATTCATTGGAAAGATAACCTTATCCGACTGTTCCCAGCTCCTTCCAAAATTCATTTGCAAGCCGAGGACCGGGTAGCTGATCATTAGCTTCAATATCCTAGCACCAGCGGGATCTTGCTCAAACTCTATCATTCGGGCGAAAAATTAAATCCTCAACGTTAATAAAAAATGGTCATGAAGACTACACGAAGTCTACACGGGCCCGTGAAGGCCCCATGTAGACTACACGAAGTCTAAACGAGGCCCGTGAAGGACTCGTGTAGACTACGGTGCACACTTCATTAAGTTCAATAACAAATCTTACTTACTTGTAAAATCAAATCACCAACACTGATTCTAATATAAGGGTTGTATTCTTGAATCGCTCCTCATGAGCTCGAGGTATGCATCGATTTGCTGCAATATAATAAAGATTAGTTAAGTTATTTATACTAAATTAAAAAAGATTATAAATAACTTCTTACATCTAACTCTAGCTATTGATAAGATGAAGAGACTAGTTTTTTAAACCAGGTAAGGTCAACAGTGCAAAATCTGACGACTACTTTCTCGTTCCTGTACAACGTAATTATAGATCAAAATTAGGCACACGGTTAGTTTGCTACACAGTGGTTACACGATGTCAGTGTAACCATCGTGCATACTAAACGATGGCTACACGAGCTCATTGTAACCATTGTGTAGTATACACGATGTCAGTGTAACCATCGTGTAGCCAACACGATGTCAATGTAACCATTGTATAGTATACACAAAGGCTACAGATGTCAGTGTAACCATCATGTATACTACACGAAGTCAGTGTAGCTATCGTGAGAAAAGAAGTGTACAAGAAAATTACAAAACTTACTTTTCCCTTGAGGAGGTGAACCAGGCTTTAAAATGGGTTTCATCATCTAAAGATACATCACCATATGCTTGAAAATGTTTGAAATCCATTTTTGCAACGATATTCTCATCAACTTTTTTCCTTCGTTGCTTCTTCTTTTCAACTTTCCCAATTAGGTGACTCGAGGACGTGAGATCTTTTTATCTTCCTCTTACCAGATTCCCCAAGGCAAACGAGCTCTTCTTCTCCATTGTTGGACTGCTCTGTTGACCAAACTGAATCCATTAACTGTTGACCGAACCGAATCTATCAATACAGATATTATGGATGCAACCATTTGTTCTTCTTTCTTTGTTTCTTCTTCTTATTCTTCTTCTTCTTCTTCTTCTGCTGGTGCTTCTTTATTTTCTTCCTCTTTATTCTGTCTAATTCTTATTTTCTTCACCTTTAACTTCCTCCTCCTTATTACCTCCATTTTCTTCTTCTTCTTCTTCTCCTTCTCTTCCTTCTTCTTCTTCTCTTCTTCCTTTTCTTCGACCTTTTCTTCTTCCTTTTCTTCGACCTTTTCTTCTTCTTTTTCTTCTTCCTTTTCTTCTTCTTCCTCCTTCTTCTTCTCTTCTTCCTTTTCTCCAACCTTCTCTCCTTCTTCCTTCTTCTTCTTCTTCTCTTCTTCCTCTTCTGAAACCTTCTCTTCTTCTTTTTCTTCTTGTTTTCATCTTGTTCTTCTTCTTTCTTCTCTACTAGAATCTCCTCTTCTTCTTCCTTCTCTACATATGTTCTTTTTTTTCATCCTTCTATCCTTCTTCATTTTTTTCTCTTCCTTCTCAATCTCCATCTCCTCCCCGCATCATTTTGGCAGATCGATGATAGAATGAGTAATCATCTGGCCTCGATGTTACCAAATGATCCATCAAAATTTTAATTTAGGAAATTGCAAAGGAAATGTCTGATTGCATGGATAGAATTTTCTTGTCCATTGAAGTGATCTTTTGGTCCATTCCAATCAGACATTTTCTCACCCAATCTTCTTGACCATAGAACTTCTTGGACACAACCTTCTTCTCCTCTGTTTTTTCAATGGCCTCATTGGACCTCTTCCTCTTCTTCTTCACCTCTTCATTTTCAATGGGCTCCCCCTCCTCCTCATTAGCCTTATCTTCTACTATAAATAGTGACTGATGAGGCGTCGACTAAAAAAAACATGTAATACTAAACACACAAAATAGAAAAAGGATGACAACAGATCAGTTATACGGACCTCGTGTAGACTGCACAAGGAGTACACAGACCTTTTGTAGACTACAAGATAGTTACACGAGATCTATGTAGTCATCGTGTAGACTACAAGTTCGGTTACACGAACCACGTGTAGTAATCGTGTAACCACATGTAGCCTACACAATGACTACACGAGATCATTGTAACCATCGTGTAGACTACACAATGACTACACGAAGTCAGTGTAACTATCTTGTAGTCTACACGATGACTACACGAGGTCTATGTTCATGAAGAAGAATGGTAGGAAATGATTTTGAACATACCTTCTCTCCAACTACTGATCTCCTATAGCTTTTTTCTCCTTCCTCCTCAGTAAGGACCGAGGAAAGAACTGTCAACTTAAAATGTAAGAAATATAAATTAGTATATGTGAAAGTAATATATAAATTAACTTGTCAACAAAATAACCAACATACATTCTCCTTCAAAAAAATTTCTTTTCGTAGATTCTCAACCGGTACTATCGTGGTCGGACACCACTTGAGAATCCTTGGCACCTTGGTCGAAACCTGATTATCATACAAACTACCCACCAAGGGGACAGTTTTAAATACCCATGCTTATTTAAACAAAAGAGAGTAGTTCAGTATTCAACACAAATAATTCAATACACCACTACATAGAATGAAATAAATTGTACCTGGAAGACAAATGGACATCCATTGAGTGAATACTCATGAACAACAGCGGGGAAATTCTGTAATTTTTTGTTTTTTTTCTTGATCTTAAGATCACCAAAAACAACATTTGTATTCTTCATAGCGAATAATGATTTAATTGTTTTGGAGAATGAGAGGTCTCCCCAATGATATTGGTTGAACGCTTTAAGGTCGTCAACTAAAACCAACAATCGCTTCTCAATTAGGGTACGGTTCTCCTTCCCCAATAGAAAATGCTCTAGCAAATAAATCAGAGCCATCTTGACCGCATCAGAATCTGACTTATATTCAGATCTCTTCAACTTCTCAGCCATGGTTATTGATTGAGCTTTGGGAAAGTACAAATCAGAGAGTCTGTTGGGGCCACGAATCTTCTTCTCATTTCGGGCTTCACTAAAATTTAGTCCGGTCATCAAAGAGAACTCATTCTTAGAGAAGCATAGTGGTTCCTCATTGATAAGAAACTAGATTTCCTCTTCATATGGAGCGCCATCCACATATTCGACCTTCCTGGCCAGCACCTGGTAGCAGGCAGTTGCTGAAAACTTCAGGGATGGGAGATCAAGGAGAGGGCCAAAGCATGTCTCCCTAAATATGGAGAGTTGAGTAGTTGTCAGCTTGGTCTTGATAACCTCTCTGTAGTGGGTATTGAACTTTGCATTGACCCTTGCTTTTAGAATTATGTTAACGTCATGGACGTATCTTAGTTGCATCTTTGATGAAGCCGTAACCTGTAGAATATTCAAAACAAACATAAAATCAGAAAATGTACATGATACTCGTGTAGTCATTATGTAGAATACACGAGGGGTACACAAAACCTCAGAAACCCAGAAAAAAGAAACATTCAAAAACCCAGCAGAAAAAAAAAACACTCAGAAACCCAGAGAAAAAAAATATTAGAAACCCAAAAAAAACTTGTGATTCAGACATCCACAAAAAATAGAAACGCAAAAATCTAGGAAAAACTAGAAACCCAGAAAAAACACCTCAGAGGCCCAAAAAATGCCTCAAAATCCATAACAAAAACTTAGAAACCTGAAAACTTACCTTGTTCATTTTCCTTGCCGTGGGAAATGAAGATTCAAGAATTTACAGAGAGAGAGATGCTGTGATTTCAAGAGAGAGAGATGGTAACAGTAAGAGAAATGAGGAAAATGCAAGTGAGGTAATGAATGAGTAGGATTTCGTGTAATGAAAAAGTGTAAGCATCACTTATTTTAACCGTCGTTTGGAACTCATGAATGGGCTTTTTGATAACTTCACAAGCTGATTTTGAATTGAAGGTGGGCTTGAGGCCAAGGGAAGCAAAAATTTGTGAAAAGGGTCTATTTCTGAAAAATGATTAGTCTAGGGGTCTAGTTTAGTAAAAAACCCACCCACAAACGCTTCAGCCGCTTCCATCGTCTACAAACGCTTCAGCCATTGCCAGAGTTCTCGGCTCTTACTTGTTTCGTCAAAGAAACCAACCTTCATAGCTTACGGCCACTTGACATTACAACCAAAACCCATTCAGCTAAGGTTCGTGAGGGATGAGATGGTACCTCAACAATTTTGCAAAGGACTTTTTCTCCTTCAAGACTTCCATGGAAATACCGACAATTCAAACCTCATTTTGTTCCGTAGGTGGGTACTCTGGTTCTTTTGTTTTTCATAATCTTAGCAACGCTTTAGGCAAAAAAAATTCTCATGACATTTATATTAGGCATCGTCTCTCATGTAATGTTGGGATACACTATCATCGTTGCCATTTAACCTATTTTCTTATGTTCATTTGGATACTCATCGACAGACACTGATTCTTCTTGAGAATTTGTGAAATCTTCACAAATATTGTGTAAATCTGATATTGTTTTTATCCCAAGTCAAGGTAAAAACATTTGTTAGAAATTTACAATCGAGTGTTGAAGACGTTTAGAAATTCTATCTAGCCTTTCTCTGAAATGAAGTGAAGTTATACTCGGTATTTATAACATTTGACACCTAACATTTCTCTACTCGATTTGAAAATGTATATTTTCCTTTCAATTCTTCTTTATATTGTTTTAAATTGTACTCCTACCATTCAAACCGGATTATATATTGACTTCTTCAGATTTGGGATAAGAGTTGTATCTAAAGCCTTCCCTAAAGCAATTTAAATTTTAGTGTAAGACTAGAAATTCAGATTATGGTTAGTAAAGGCTTAGTATAATATGTGATTTATCTTAATTGATTCTTGGTGTGAAAGAATATGGAGATTAGTATATCTATTGTTTATTTAAGAAAAATAAGCTAAATTTTCTGGCTTTCATTGGATTATTGTTGGGTCTGAAAGCTGAAATTTTGCGCAAAGATTTGCAAGCTTGGACTGAAGCATGTGGAGTATCAAGTTTTTATTTATATGCATCAAGCGTGTGGAATAAGGTATGTCAAGGAGTGTGCTTGAGGAAAATTCAAGGATGAGATAGGGAAACACATTGACTCGTTTATTTATACGTATTATGAAAGCGGTTATACTATTAGAATCGTACTATTTTAAAACAAATATATCTATTTAAAGATAAAAAACTGTTTTGGTTTTATAAAATATCTGTATAGTGCACTAGTAGAGATTATGCACTATATCGTCTCTTTGAATTCCATTTTGAGTTTCGAATCACTGCCATTTCAGGTCTCATTCATGCTACCAAGCTATCTGAAATGATGATCAGAGAAAAAGATAACAACAGAAAATGATGGTGATTGATTTGTTCATTCATTAGAAGAGAAAACCTAAATAATGGGATTAATATATGTATTACATTGTATAATTTAAGAAGAGATGATGACTTAATTGTACATACATTTAAGATATTTTGATAATTGTAGTAACTAACATTTATTTTTGAATGAGCAAAGTTCTTACCAATTTCTTTTTTAATACTGCTCAAGTTTGAAGTAATCGCTTCATTCTGGACTTTACATTATGTTTGACTGCTTAAGACCTTGAAGTAGATATTTTTTTACTACTTATAAATGTCAAGCTGTAATAGTATTGTGGACTTGGCTACTGAGCAGTTTTGACCATATCAATATTAGACCCCTGGACTAACCATTTTATAAAAATAGACCATATCAATATTTTTTGCTTACCTTTCAATTCAAAATCGGTCTGTGAAGTTACCAAAAATCATCTTCACGTATTCCAAATGTCGGCTAAAAAAAGTGATGATTACACTTTTTCATTACAAGAAACCCTACCCCTTCATTTCCCTCACTTTCATGTCCCTCATTTCTCTCTTACTGTTACACACACACACACACACACACACACTCTCTCTCTCTCTCTCTCTCTCTCTCGAAGTCGCAACATCTCTCTCTCTCCAAATCCTTGAGTCTTCGTCTCACACAGTAACAAAAATAACAAGGTAAGTTTTCGAGTTTTTGAGTTCTTATTCTAGATTCTAAGGTGTTTTTTATGGGTTTCTCAAGGGTTTTTTCTTGGTTTCTTAGGGTTTTTTTCTAGATTTTTGCGTTTCTGTTTTTTGTGAATGTCTAAATCACAACAAGGTTGTTTTTTTAGGTTTCTAATATTTCTTTTCCTGAATTTTTGAGTGTTTTTTTATCTCATGGTGTTTTAGTGTTTTATTCTAGATTTCTAAGGTTGTGGTCTTGGTGAGTGTCTATTTTCTAGGTTACACGAGGGTCGTGTACACCTCGTGTAGGCTACACGAGGACTACACGAGCATCATGTACATTTCTTGATCTTCTTATGTTTGCCTTGAATATTCTACAGGTTATGGCTTCATCAAATATTCCAAAAGCAAGGGTCAATGCAAAGTGCAATACCCACTGCATAGAGGTTATCAAGACCAAGCTGACAGCTATTCAACTCTCCTTATTTAGGTAGACATGCTTTGGTCATTTCCTTGATCTCCCATCTCTGAAGTTTTCAGCAACTGTGTGCCACCAGGTGCTGGCCAGGGAGACTGAATATGTGGACGGCACTCCATCGAGGAGCAGATCCATTTTCTTATCAATGAGGAGCCACTCTGCTTCTCCAAGAATGAGTTCTCTTTGATGACCGGGCTAAAGTTTGGTAAAACCCGAGATGAGAAGAAGACATATGTCCTCAACAGACTCTCTGATATGTACTTTCCCAAAGCCCAACCAATAAACATGGCCGAGTTGGTGGAGAAGTTCAAAAGCTCTGAATATAAGTCAGATTCTGATGCGGTCAAGATGGCTCTGATTTATTTGCTAGAGCATTTTTTGATAGGGAAAGAGAACTGTCCAATGGCAGATCGATTCAATGGACAAGAAGATTCGATCCATGCAATCAGAAATTTCTTTTACAATTTTCCAAATCAAAATTTTGATGGATCATATGGTAACATCGAGGCCAGATGATTGCTCATTCTATCCTCGATCTTCCATGATGATGGCTAGCGACAGGGAGGAGACGGAGATTGAGAAGGAAGAGAAAAAAATTAAGAGGAGAGAAGGATGAAAAAGAAGAACATATGGTAGAGAAGGAAGAAGAAGAGGAGATGATGGTAAAGAAGGTAGAAGAAGAAAATGAAGAAGCAAAAGATGAAGAGAAGGAAGAAGAAAAAGAAGAAGAAAAAGAAGAAGTGAAGGTCGAAGAAAAGGAAGAGGAGAAGAAGAAGAAGAAGAAGAAGAAGAAGAAGAAGAAGAAGAAGAAGAAGAAGAAGAAGAAGAAGAAGGATGAAGAAGAGAATGAAGAAGAAAAAGAAGAAGAAAAAAAGAAGAAGAGAAGGCCAAAGAGAATAAGAAGAAGAAGGAAGATGGAGAAGAAGAAGGAAGCGAAGAAGAAGAGAATGGAGGTAATAAAGAGGAGGAAGGTGAAGGTGAAAAGAAGGAAGATGAAAAAAAAACAGAAGGGAAAAAAGGAGGAGAGAAAATAGAAAAAGAAGAAGAAAAATAAGAAAAAACAAAAAATAAGAACAAAAAGAAGAAGGAAATGAAAGAAAGAACAAAAGATGAATAAGAAAAGGAAGAAAAAACAAAAATAGAAGAAAAAGAAAACAAGGAAGAAGAAGAAATACACAAAGAAGAAGAAGCAGAAAGTAAAGAAGGGAACATGGTGAAGAAAATAAGAATTAGAAGGAATAAAGATGAAAAAAAAGAAATAAAAAAAGAAGAACAAAATAAAGCAGAAGAAGAAGAAGAAGAAGAAGAAACAAAGAAAGAATAACAAAAGGTTGCATTGATAATATTTGCATTGATAGATTCGGTTCGGTCAATGGAACAATCCAACGATGGAGAAGAAGAGCTCGTCTGCCTTGGGGAACTTGGTAAGAGGAAGATAAAAAGATCTTGGGTCCTCGAGTCACCTAATTAGAAAATCGAAAAGGTTGAAAAGAAGAAGCTGCGAAGGAAAAAAGCTGATGATAATATCGTTGCTAAAACGGACTTCAAACATTTTCAAGCATATGGTGATCTATCTTTAGAGGATAAAGCCAATTTTAAAGTTTGGTTCAAATCCCTAAGGGCAAAGTAAGTTTTTTAATTTTTTCTTGTAAACTTCTTCTCACGACGGCTACACTGACCTCGTGTAATCATCGTGTAGTCTACACGATGGCTACACTGACCTCGTGTAGTCATCATGTGTACTACATGATGGTTACACTGATATCGTGTAGCCATCATGTGTACTACATGATGGTTACACTGACTTCGTGTAGCAATCGTATAATATACACGATGATTACACTGACCTCGTATAGCAATCATATAATATACACGATGGTTACATTGATATCATGTGACCACCATGTAGTAAACCAATCATGTACCTAATTTTGATCTTTAATTGCATTGTACAGGAACGAGAAAGTAGACGTTGGATTTTACACCGTTGACCTTACCTAGTTAAAAAAACTAGTCTCTTCACACAATGGCTAGAGTCAGATGTAAGAATTTATTTATAATCTTTTTAAATATGGTATTATAAATATCTTAACTAATCTTTATTACATTGCAGCATATCGATGCATACCTCGAGCTCATGAGGAGGGATTTGCAAGAATACAACCCTCATATCAGAATCAGTGTTGGGGATTTGATTTTGCAAGTAAGTAAGATTTGTTTTTGAACTAAGTGAAGTGCACACGTATTCTACACGGGTCCTTCACGGGCCTTGTGTAGACTTCGTGTAGTCTTCATGACCTTTTTTATTAATGTTGAGAATTTAAATTTTTTTCCCGTGACATTACCGGGGAACCTGTCTGCCCAAATGGAAGAGTTTGAGCAGGATCTCGCGGTCTGGGATATTGACGCTGATGATCAGCTACGGTACCTGGTACTCGGCTTGAACACAAATTTTGGAAGGAGCTAGGAATAGTCAGATAAGGTTATTTTTCCAATAAATGTGAACCACAGTCATTGGATTGCGGTTGAGCTTGATTTGCATGGCTTGGTATTCATATTTATAACTCCGTGAACACGCCATATCAACGCTCCTTGTACAATGAAATAATGAAACCTTTCATGAAGATTATCCCTCGACTTCTTCAAATGATGAACATTTATGAGAAAAGACAGGAGATTTATTCCCAAAGATAAGTGGAGATTTGAGATAAGTGTCCACAACAAGAGAATGGGTAAGTAAAATATACATTTTTTTGAAAGTCCATTTAAAATTTCATACATATTATTTGATTATGTTTTTGCATTTCATGTGATTTGTAGCTTCTATTGTGGGGTATTCACCCTTAAGTTTGTCGAAGCCTTCGCATATGGGAAGAAACTCGAAGAAATGCCATAATATCGAATATGGCAATGTTGTAACGAAATAATTTTATGGATGTTTATTTCATTTTTTTTATTTTTACACCCTCAATTTTTATGCAATTGAGTATTTAATATATTTTACATATTATGAGTTTTTTTGTTACTATATGTTTAGGTCAGGCTTCATCATGTAGGTTTCGTGTAGACTACACGATGACTTCACAGACATTGTGTTTTCCACACGAGGCCTTAATGTGCATCGTGTAGTCATCGTGTAGACTTCATCGTGTAGGCTTCATCGTGTAGGCTTCATCGTGTAGGCTTCATCATGTAGGCTTCGTGTAGTCTACACGATGACTTCAAGGGCCTCATGTAGGCTTCATCGTGTAGACTACACGATGACTTCACGAGCATCGTGTAGTCTTTATGTAGCTCTACATGATGGCTTCATTGGCATCGTGTAGTCTACATGATGACTTCAAGGTCCTCGTGTAGACATCGTGTAATCTACACGAGGCCTACACGAGCATTGTGTATGCTTAGTGTAGACTACACGATGACTTCACGGGCATCGTGTAGTCTTCATGTAGACTACAAGATGCCCATGAAGGAATCGTGTATGGTTCATGTAGGCCAATTAAACTTTATGGCATCATTAAATAACAAAAGTAAGTATATTTCTATATTAATATTTAATTTAAGTCTACAACGTCATTATTTATATTTAAGTGGCATACTCATCCCGTTGAGATAGAGAAATTGGATTTCTGCACGTTTGTCGGTTGTGGCCAATTTTTCGATAACGTTTACACTTCCTTCTCCTACTTCCTCACCTCTAGATCAAATTCTCTCTATCCTAGGTCTGCCACTTTGCCACCTCGTTATAGGTGGTAATACCACCTTTTCATGAAACTCCTAGCTGATGACACAATCTGTTTGATCTACTAGAGGATGTATTGTTTCAGCATAAGCAGGAATTAGAGCCTCATTTTTATAGAACCTCGAACACATACTTTATGCATAAATATTAAGTTGGCGACATGACGCTGACGCATGCATGCATGGAATTTGTTCAAGATCAAATTCTATGCGGGTACAATTCTTAAGATGCAAGTTGACCACTGCTTGCCTACCCCCACCTGCAACACGAAACTCATGGATGTCGGAAGGAAAAAATGAGTGTACGTGATGCAAGATGCTTCTTATTAAGCTCAGTCTCAACCCAATCTATCCTCTGTGAAGTGATTTGACGGGTAGCCATTCGTCATTCATAAAACCACCATTGTAACATGTCACGGATATGTTCTATAAGGCATGTAATGGGAAGCTTTCTAGTATCCTTAAAAATCTCATTCAAACATTCTGCGATGTTTGTAGTCATTATATTGTATCACCTTCCATCGAAACGGGAACGTGTCCACCTCTCAACTCCCCCCACCGACACGTATTGGGAGATATCTTGAAATGCATCTATAAAATGAGTCATCAGCCAATTAAATTCTAATTGACGGTATCTTCCTTTTTGTAAATTGATTTGATATTTTGACCCATATGGAAGATGCAAGCTCCATGAAGCGCATTGGGAAAGATAACATGTACATCATTTAGTATGCTTGTATGCCTGTCACATATAAACACCAAGTCTTCTGGATCACTAATTACATCGTGAAGTTTACGGAAGAACCATTCCCATGAATCATTATTTTTTGAACCTACAGTTCTAAATGCAATGGGATATACTTGGTTGGTCTCATCCTCTGTTGTGCAACAAATAATACCCCTTTGTTTCATGGCTCTTGAACAGAGGGTCCAAGAGCCTTGAAAGAATATTTAAAATGACCCTGCTCATAGGGCTCTATGTGTGTTGTGTCCTTGAAAAATATTTAATTTTACTGTACTAAAGTCGGTAGAATACATAGTTTACAGGATGCGTACACGAGGTCCTTGTAATAATCGTGTAGACTACACGATGACTACACAAGGTCCATGTAACCATCATATAGACTACAAGATTCCTATACGAGGTCAGTGTAGGCATGGTGTAGGCTACGGGATGCCTACACGAGGTCAGTGTAGGCATGGTGTAGGCTACAGGATGCCTACACGAGGTTAGTGTAGGCATCGTGTAGACTACAGGATGCCTACACGAGATCAGTGTAGGCATCGTGTAGACTACACGATGGATACATAGAGGCTCGTGCAGTACTCGTGTAGATATTATAATGGTAAAATAAAAAATAAGTATCTGGATTTTTTTATTCTAACATGTGATGATATAGTGGGAGCATCCTATAGTTGTCTTCAGGAGACCCTCGAACTAATTTCAATGCACACTCCTTAGCCCTCCATGTGTTATGGTTGCTTATGTTGACACTGAAAGAAAGCTGAACATCTTCAATTATGTCTTTTGGCCTATATATACATCTGACACCCGTGTATTTAGAGATTATAGAATGACTAATCAATGAATATGTAGCCTAATTGTGTTCATGTCTCAATACTTCAAATGTGGATGTATGTGTCTTGATGAACTTTGTAACTTTGAAGTATGAACAATTTTTCAATTTCATGGCCCATAACCTCCACGGGCATGTTTTCTCAATACATATAAGTACCAATATTGATTGTTTACACTTGAAGATCCGAAACTTAAAATTTTTTCGGATGGCCATCATACGACAACCTTAAGTAGGTCGGCTTTATACCTATACAAATCATCCATATTTATTGTGTCTGATACAAGTTGACTCAAATCAGCCCGTTATTCACTGGACCCAGTACGTTATTCATTCAACTGAGGTTGTGATGGCAATGGACAAGTGGTCTCGAGTTCAAGACTGGTATTCAAGTCTAGAATTGTTGTATGACCGTCTCCACTGATGGCTTCATCATGGTCATCAAAATCATCATCATATATCCATCAACATCGACATCCTCATCCTCGAAAGCATCATAATCATCATGACCAAAGACATCATCATGATAGTTCCTTTCAAAATGATCAACACTCTCAAATCGAGGAATGGTTTCATGTAGAGGTTGTTGTGACATTTGTGTTTCAGGAACCCAACTTTGATAAAACCTTGTAGATTCAGGAGAGGTTGTTGTGACATTGTGGTTTGAGGAACCGAGCTTTGAGATGAAAATTTTTTTTGCTTGATACTTACAGATAATGGGCTTCTAAGTGATTTTGATCAATTCTCCTTAACAAAGAACTATAAATCACTATCCTTTAAATTTTCAGTAGGAGGGTAGGGGACATGGCTTCTATAAAGAAATTTGATAGACATATCATACTTTGAGGGGTCTATATGGAGTTCTTCATGCAATATACCCAATAGCTCTTGGTAAGTGTAGTCATTAGATATCTCTAATAATTTGGTCTTCTCTCCACTAAAAGACCATGTTGTATCATTTTTCACCCAATCTCCATCATGGATTACAAAAATTCAAACTTCAGGCATATCTGTATATAAACATATACACGGGGCTCGTGTACCCTGTGTGTAGTCTACACAATGATTACGCGAGGCTCGTGTAGTACTCGTGTCAACCTCGTTTAACACTATATCATAATTTTATAGTGATCATGTACAATAAATGATCTTCAAACAACGTTCTAGAAAAGAAGAAAACTAATAAATATTTCTAAAAAAAACTCATGAAAATGAAAAATCCATGAAAGAAGGAAGAAGACGAGTAAATATTACCAGAAAGAAGAAAACAAAACTTATACATGTTCCAGAGAGAATAACGAACAATACTTTGCTATTGTAGGAAGAAGGAAGAAGATGAAGAAGAAAACGAAGAAGAAAACAAAGAAGAAGTAGAAAAAATGAAAAACGAAGAAGTAGAAATGGGATGGGTAGAGAGGTTTTGAGTGTAAAGTGAGTAGAACATGACATTTGATTGGATAGTTTATAAGAAGGGTAATAAGAGAAAAAGTGAATGAAAAATGAGCTCGAGGCCAGGTAAGTGAAAATTAGTAATATGATTTATTTATATAAAATGATTAGTTTACTGGTCTAGTTTAACAAAAACTCATGTAGGTTCGAGGTCTAGCAAACAGGCAAGCTGCTGTGCAAGGAGGCGGGTCAATAGGAAGAAAACATATAAAATGCACTTACTGTGACCTAGAAGGAAACCTTGTGGGCTGTTGCTTTTCCCTCCACAGCTTCCCAGTGGGCCATAAATTTTATGAGAAAATGTGAAGCCCAAATTTTGGCACTTCAACTAATTATTGCATCCACTATTGAGAAGCCACTTTTACTACTGCCGAATATAACCAAATTTTGGCACTTCTTCGTGTTGGGAACGGTAATATGCAAACTCTTACAAATCCTACAGGTATGGTTACACCTACATGTCAAGCCATTCAAAATAATTCATATTCAACATTATATTAGACTGTGGATAGTGGGGCAACGGACATATCAAATATACCTCCAAGGCATAATAAATTTGTCACTTAGTTTGACTTTGTGGAATTACTTAACTGTTAACAAGCTGCAATTAAATCTATTGGATCTACTAAATTGTCTCATAATTTGGTCCTTGATGGAGTTCTACATGTTCGAGATTTTTTCTATTCAAATTTGTTATCTGTCAGTAAACTTACTATTCGAGCATTGGGATACATTGTGATATTTTTTCCTAATTTTTATGTTGTCAGGACGTGACCACAAGAAAGATGATTGGTCTAGGCAAGCAACTTAATGGACTGTACTATCTCACAACTAGCCAAAACCCACACCTTGCACACAATGTCAATCATACCTCCAATCTTTGGCATCAATGTCTTGTACATCCCTCTATTGCCCCCTTCAAGTATCATCCAAGACCACACTTGAAATATTTTTTGATCTTCAACACGTATATGATGTTTGTCATTTAGCCAAACAAAGTTCAATTTCATCTATTGTACCTTTTGATTTAATTCATCGTGACATTTGGGGACCTCATAGAACACAGATTCTAGGGCAAAATATTTTTTGACAATTGTGGATGATTTCTCCCGATTTACATGGGTCCATCTAATGCTTTTCAAATCTGAGACACAATTCTTATTAAAACATTTTTTTTCTTAGGTCAAGACTCAATTTATTGTAACATTAAAATCCTACGATCTGATAATGGCGTTGAGTTTACATCCATGCAATCTTTTTTTGATGATAATGACACCATGTTTCAACATTCATGTACTCACAAGCCTCAACAAATGAGGTCGTTGAACACAAACATCGTCATCTCTTAAATGTGGGATGTCTGCTCCTTTTCAATCAAAATTATCATTAAAATTTTGGAAAGAAAGTATTCAAATGGCATATTACCTCATATATCGCCTTCCCACACCATTGTTGTCTAAAAAATCCCCTTACGAAATTTTAAAAGGAACTCCACCAAATTATTCTCACTTGCGAGTTTTCGGGTGTTTATCTTATGCCACCAATCTTACACCCTCTCTCACAAGTTCGATCAACGGGCTTATCGATATGCTTTCATGAGATACCCCTTACATCAAAATGGTTATTGTGTTTATAATCTTGATACACAACATTTTTTTCTTCCCGAGACCTTATATTTCACGAGAACATTTTCCCTTTTGTAACATCACCATCCGATCACCAAACTGATTCTCCTGACCTTCCCATTCCACATCCTTACTACACTGCCTCCACACCACCATTCACTTCAGCCCATTCTCCCACACCTAATCCATTACAAAACCTTGACCCCACCACCTACCAACCCAACCCAATACAAGACACCATCCAAATTAGTGAACCCATTCCCTCACACGGCACTACAGAACCAAATACCAACCCAACACAAACTCCTACTGTCATCACTCCACACAATGACATTCCCATAACCCAACCGTTCACCACAAATCTTGAACCCCCACAACCCTCTCTCACGTTCTACACCACCTGATCTGGCAGACTCATACTATTAGGGTTATACCCTCAAAATATGTTTATTGACATTTTGATATGAAATTTAGAAAGGATTACATTTTTCTTATAATTGTTCTTTTAAATTATTGTTGAATAAATTATAACTATCTGAAATTTTCATTTCCATTAATGAGACTATGATTTTGTATTAGTACGAGAGAATTAAGATTATAGATATAGAATAAAATTATCAGCAACATTTAGACTATGAAATCTTTAATGAATGGTTGCTAGTACAGTTTACTAAGCATTAGGAATGCGTGTTATCTAGATTCAGATCATTGATGTAGATAGACATCTTAGTGAATGTACTTTATATAATAAGATTATATATGACATGACCGATATGAATTAATATCTTTATTAACGTGTCGTTTATCATAAAGATTTCATACACATCAATTCAATGATCATATGTAGATCAGTATGAATCCTGATAGTCATGAACTCCTATGCATGTCTACTGGATTTTTTGATTCACTCGTTAAAGTCTGTTTGTTAATCAGGCTAGTGACTTTTGTTTTGGAGATTTAGTGATGTGGATGGCTAGGGATATGATCTTACAAGATTTTGAATCTAAGCTTTCCTAACGGATCATATATTGGTTCTCTTAAGTGTTAATTCAGAAACTGAATGGTTATTGAGCTCAAATTTATAATAAGACTATAAATTAGTCATTCACTAGTAGATTAATGGCACTTAAAGATCAAGAGGCAACTAGAAGGGTAAAGTGATAATTTTGACCAGTTCTAATTTGAGAACCAATAATTGGAAGACAGAATTACATGAAATGATTATATCAGTGGACTACATGAGAATAATTAAGGATATGCACTACACACGGCAACTTACATTTTAAATGTAGTGCTTTTAAGTTAGTAACCAAGACGCCTTTAGAGTTTTGGAATGGCTCCAAACCTAGTTTGCATCATTTTCGTATATGGGGGTGTCAAGCTCACGTTCTTAGACTCAAGACTAGAAAGTTAGACTCAAGGTATGTGGTATGCATATTCGTTGGCTATTCTGTAAAGACTCGAGGTGGGTAAGTTTATAGTCACAATGATCAAATGGTGTTTGTGTCAACAAATGCAACCTTTCTTGAGCATGACTATATGTAAAACTGTAAACCTCGTAGCAAAGTAGTTCTCGAGGAATTAGCAACTGATGAGATAAGAGCACATTCAATTTTTATTGATAAACAACAAACTAGAGAAACTATAGTTCCTGCAAAGGAAACTCCAGTGCAACATCGTAGTGGGAGGGTTGAAAGACAACTAGTTGGCTACGAACTAGAAGCACATGTCTTAGTGTCATAAAGTGATAAGGACGATCCATTATCTTATGAAGAAGCAATGGATGATCATGAAAAGGAGAAATGACAAGATGCCATGAATCAGGAAATGGAATCTATGTATTCCAATTTCATTTGAGAACTTGTAGATCCACCTGAAGATGTCAGGCTCATTGGATGTAAAAGAATGTTCAAGAAGAAAATAGGTGTAGATGGAAAAGTAGAGACTTTCAAGGCACGGTTAGTAGCCAAGGGCCATACACATAAGGATGGAGCCGATTATGAAGAGACATTCTCCCATGTGGCCATGTTAAAATCCATCCGAATCCTTTTGTCCATAGCCGCTAGTTTTGACTATAAGATATGGCAAATGGATGTTAAGATAGATTTTCTGAATGGTTCTCTTGAAGAAAGCATCTATATGATGCAACCTGAAGGGTTCGTGGAAAAAGGGGCAAGATCAGAAAGTATGCAAGTTGCTTAAATCCATTTATGGATTAAAGCGAGCATCTAGATCTTAGAATCTTACATTTGA
Organism: Datisca glomerata; assembly: GCA_003255025.1. Taxonomy (NCBI): domain Eukaryota; kingdom Viridiplantae; phylum Streptophyta; class Magnoliopsida; order Cucurbitales; family Datiscaceae; genus Datisca; species Datisca glomerata. The sequence continues at coordinate 181,168 of QANY01002466.1, forward strand.
TGAGATTATAAAGTCTTATGGTTTCGAGCAAAATGTTGACAAAAGCTGTGTTTATAAATACATCAAAGATAAGATAGTGATTTTTTTTAGTTTTCTATGTTAATGATATTCTACTAATTGGGAATGATGTAGAAAGTTTGTCAAAGATAAAGAAGTGGTTAGCTGAGAAATTCCAAATGAAAGATCTGGGAGAAGCGAGCTATGTTCTAGGCATCCAAATCGTAAGGGATAGAAAGAACAAGCTCTTGACACTTTCTTTAGCATCTTATATTGATAAGGTGCTGGAGAGATTCTCTACGAAGATTTCCAAGAAAGGTCAACAACCAACCATACATGTAATTGTCCTCTCCAAGGAGCGATGTCTTAAGACACCTCAAGAGGAAGAGGATATGAGAAAGATTCCTTATGTTTCAATAGTTGGAAGTCTCATGTATGTCATGTTGTGTACGAGACTGGAGATCTGTTATACAGTGGGAACTGTCAGTCATTATCAATCGAATCCAGGTTTGGAACACTGGATTGTAGTAAAGCACAGTCTCAAGTATCGTAGGAGAACGAAAAACTATATGCTTGTTTATTCAGGTAGAGTTAACCCCAATGGATATATTGATTCTGTTTTTCAATCAGACAGAGACAGTCAAAAGTCATCATCTGGATCAGTATTCACCCTAGGTAGAGGAGTTGTAGTCTAAAGAAGTATTAAACAATCTAGCATTGCAGATTTCACTAAAGGAAGCCAAATATACAGTGGCTTGTGAAGTTGCGAAAGAGGCGGTATGACTCAAAAATTTCTATTCTGATCTGGAAGTAGTGTTAGATGTGGACAAGCCACTGTTCATGTACTGTGATAACAGTGGGACAGTAGCAAATTTCAAGGAACCGAGGAGTCACAAAAGGGGCAAGCACATAGAGAGGAAATATCATCTTGTAAGAGAGATCGTGCATCGAGGGAATGTGACAGTTGTGAAGATAACATCAGAACAGAACCTGGCTGATCCTTTTACAAAGATACTTCCTACGAAGACATTTGAGGTTCATGTATGTAACATGAGATTAAGAGAGATACCACATTTTCTTTAGGGCAAGTGAGAGATTGTTGGGGGTTATGCCCTCAAAGCATGTGTATTGATATTTTGATATGAAATTTAAAGAGGATTATATTTTTCTTATAATTGTTCTTTTAAATTATTGTTGAATAATTTATATAAATATCTAAAAATTTCATCTTCATTAATGAGACTATGATCTTCTATTAGTACGAGAGGATTAAAATCATAGATAATGAATAAAATTGTCAACAACACATTAAAGTATGAAATTTTAATGAATGGTTGCTAGTACGGTTCACTAGACATTACGAATGCGTGTGATCTAGATCCAGGTCATTGATGTGAATAGACATGTTAGTGAAGGTACTTTATATAATAAGATTATGTATGACATGACTGATGTGAATTAATATCTTTATTAACGTGTAGTTTATCATAAAGATTTCATACACATCAATTCGACGATCATATGTAGATCAGTCTGAATTTTGAGTAGTCATGAACTCCTATGTATGTTTACTAGATCTTTTGATTCACTTATTAAGGTCTATTTGTTAATCAAGCTAGTGGTTTTTTTTTTGGAGATTCAGTTATGTGGATGGCTGAGAACATGATCTTACAAGATTTGAAATCTAAGCTTTTCTAACGAATCGTATATTGGTTCCTTTAAATAATAATTTTGGAATTGAATGGTTATTGAGCTCAAATTTATAATAAAATTATAAATTAGTCATTTACTAGTAGATTAATGGTACTTAAAGATCAAGAAATAACTAGAAGAGTAAAATGATAATTTTGACCAGTTCTAATTTACGAACCAATAATTGGAGGACAGAACTACATGAAATGATTATATCAGTGGAATACATGAGCATACTCTGTAAATACATTCTATAATCTCTAAGAGTGCAATTTCATATTTATAGTGGAGTAATAATGTAATTAATAAATAAGATGATTTAATTAAAGAGGTTAATTAATAATCTAGTTTATTGAAGCTTAGGATTATAGGTACATGGTCCCCAAGTCACCTCTATACTACGTTGTCTAAGGTGTGAATATTTCAGGACATGAGAAAAGAATTGACTCGCAAAATGAATTTTTATTCTGGGGCAAGTACATAATTATGAGATAATTATGTATGATTAATTAATTGAATTATTTATATAATTAAATATAATTTTTTGAAAATTATGTATATATAAATAATTATCCACTTTTTATTATCGATAAGTGAGACATAATATCTAATTTATGAAATTAGATAATTAAATTATTATTAGATAATAATTTAAATCAACTAAATATATTATTTGTGAAATAAAATACAAGTTAGTTGATAGGGATAATTTGATATGTTAATTTTGAATCAACTGATATCTAGTTAATTATCTTATTAAAATAAATATTTAATTCACAGTAATGCCACGTGTCAATCACTAATAGGGTATCAGAAATGACATTGACTACTGTGGTGCCTTGAGGCGCTATGCTAGCTCACGGTACACTACAGTGCTATGTGGCACTACACTTGTGCACAATTGCACTGAGTTCCACTGCAATTGATAATTTTATAATTAAAAATTATTTCAGTCTATCCTTAAAATTCTGATATGCCATTATCTAGAATACATACAGATATTATTCTAATGGCCTAAGAGGTTGAAAGAATAAGAGAAAATTAGTAGATCAGATCATGAGTTCGTCAATCAAGAGTTGAATTGAGAACATGATTGGTGTCATAGAGATTTCCTTCTGTGATTAAACGTTAATCAAATCTCTAAAAGAATAATCATTACGTTCTTTTAGAGAATCGTTTCACAAAAGTCAATCTCAGTATATCTCTAGATCTCATGTGTTGAGAACATCTAGAGACAGAAAATGTATCTTTTAATATTCTACGTGCCCACACGAGTCCTAGTGCGTTGATAATTGACTTGGAAGATCTTGGTGTGGATCTCGGAGTCTACTGATCATTGGAACGATTTCGTGGGAACGGAGGATCGATCGATTTTTGCAAGAACACTTGATATAGACTACAAGAGGTAAATGATTCCTAACATTGTATGTTATAGATTTAACTTATAAATATATAATGGATTCTGACTGATTAAACAATAGTTTTCAATAAAAGTTTTTATTTGATTATCGTGGCATTGTGCAAGTTTTATTTTATTAAAAGATTCGATTTTTAAAAGTTTAATTTTTTAAAAGGCCACGCGCTTCCACGCACGCGCCGCGGCGACCAGCACATACGACCACCAATATAGTATGGTTCCTCTCCCTGCTGGTCACTGCCCCATTGGTTGTAGGTGGGTATTCAAGATAAAATATCTATCTGATGGGACGGTTGAACATTTCAAAGTTCAGCTTGTGGCCAAAGGCTTTGCACAGCGTGAAGGGATTGATTACAAGGAAACATTTGCTCCAGTTGCCAAACTTATTATTGTTCTGTGTCTATTGGTCGTAGCTGCTGTCTGAAATTGGAATTTGCACCAGATGGATGTCCAAAATGCGTTTCTTCATGGAAATCTTCATGAAGAAGTCTATATGAACCCCCACCAGATTTTCGTCAACAGGGGGAGAACATTGTATGTCGTCTCAACAAGTCATACAGCCTTAGACAAGCCTCTCGAAGTTGGTTTCAAATTTTTTTTCCACAATTCCGACTATTGGCTTTCAACAATCAAGGATTGAGTACTCTCTATTCACAAAACTACATGGTAATTCTTTCACCATCATATTGCTATATGTCGATGACATGATTATCATAGGAAACAATGATGAAGCAATTAATGACCTCAAGAGATTCTTGGACCCCTAAAATATTTTCTTGGAATTGAAGTTGCACGTTCTAAGGAAGAAATTTTGATTTGCCAACGAAAATATACTTTGGACATTTTAGAAGAAGCTGGCTTGCTTGGTGAAAAACTTGCTAGGTTCCCTATGGAGAAAAATCTGAAGTTGACTCCTTCTGAAGGCGACCTCAAAATCCGACTCATTATCGGATATTGGTTGGTAAACTGATTTATTTGACCATCACGAGGTCTGAAATCACATACTCAGTCACTACACTTAGTCAGTTCATGCAACAACCAAGAAAACCAATCCTTGATGTTGTCCATTAACTCCTTCGGTACCTAAAAGAAGTCCCCGGTCAAGGCTTATTTTTTCCATCTTATGAACAACTGAAATTAACTGGTTTTTGTGATGCGATTTGGGTTGGATGCCCGACAACTCGACGGTCAATCACGGGCTATTGTATCTTTCTTGGAAAAGCACTAGTGTCGTGGAAAAGCGAGATTGTTTTGTGAAAATCAAGCAGCCATGTACATCGCAAGAAATCCAGTATATGACAAGCGCACCAAACACATAGAGTTGGATTGCCACACAGTTCGTGAAAGAATTTAAAATGGAGAAATTGTAACTGCTTATGTGCAAACCGAGAAACAAATTGCAGAGATATTCATGAAACCGTTGGGGCAAGTAATTTTGGTTGCTCATCTTGGCAAGTTGGGCGTACTTGATATCCACGCTCTAATTTGAGGGGGAGTATTAGAGTATATAATCACCTCACAATTAGAGATGCATCATCTCATATATAGAGATGCAATCTCTCCTTGATTTAGAGTATATATTGAATCTTGATTGATTAGCTAGAAATCCTCTACCTACTTAGAATAGTCGTATTTACTTTGTATATATGTTTATACATTCTTGTACATAATATATCAATGAAACATTAGACAATTGTTCTACCATTCTTTGTCTTCATATTTTCTCAATTAGTTCATGCTGATAATTTGACAATTACCCCATATTTCTGAGGTACTAGTTGAATTGGGCTAACCCACTTACTATCAGATTATCAGGTAAATAACTCATGCATCTAATAGTTTTAAGACTTCACTTTTAACAACTTCTTTCATTGTGAGATTAAGTCTTCTTTGGTGGTCTCTCTGAGGGTTAGTCCCTTCCTCTAAATGAATCCTGTGAGAACAAATCAATGAGCTATTACCTTTATGTCAGCTAAAGTCCAGCCTAGTGCAAATTTATGCTCTTTCAACGTGTTAATCAATTGCTCACCTTGTGAAGTACTAAGTTAAGACAAAATAATGATAGAAAAAGTATCACTTTGTCCCAAAAATGCATGCCTCAGTCCTTTAGGTCGAAGAGCTAGATTGACCGTCAAGGTCTCCATGGTGGATGGCTACAGGCTCTTTCTTTCTCGTGGCAAGCCCTCAAAGCGTGGTTGTCAAAATCTCATTCCTCTATCATATGACTCATCAAAAGTAGAAGAAACATTAATGGTATTGTCAAGATGAAGCAAAGTATCTAGATCAGAATCACATAAGAGATATTCTAAATAATCAAATTTATCTTTTGTATACACTTTCTCTTGTATGAGATTGGTTATCATGTATGTATGATAACATTCATCTTCGTCTCGCGACTGTTTTCCAACATGAAAAATGTTTACCTCAATGATCATATTTCCAAATGACAATTTCATAAGACCATTCCTACAATTTTTAATAGCATTAGATGTGACAAGAAAATGTCTTCCTAAGATCAATGAGATCTTTGAATCCATGTTAACCTCAGAATGTGTATCCAGAATATAAAAAATCAGCAGGGTAGTAAATTTATCTGTCTTGAATAAAACATTTTCTATTATTTCTCTTGATCTTCTAATTGAATGATCAACTAACTACATAATCACAAATGTGGGTTTAATTTCTCCTAATCTTAATAGCAAGTAAATAGAATAAAACATAAGATTAACACTTGCTCCCGGTCTAGCAATGCTTCAGCAAACTTGAAATAATCTTTTTTCATACTTAGTGAAACTATCAATAGACGACTTATATACATGTCCTGTTAAGGGAAGTTTAGTAGTCATTAATCAATTGGATATTAAGGGTGCAGGACAATCAATGCTATAAAAAGTAACGCCAGGTACAAATCTCAAAATTATTGAGTGATAACGTTCTCATGCATTGCACCTTGTTAAAGCAAATGTGGGATTATAAAATAAAGTAGGGTCAAAACCTTTTTTAATAGAGGATCTGGATTGCCTACCATTACCATGCATAACTTTTTTTATAGAGGATTTGGATTGCCTATCATTACTATGCACGGTAGACGAGAAGTTACATCTGATTTTCTCTATTACCATGCAATGATAGACGGGATGTGAGATCTAATTTTTTTTCTTAGATCTGAGTGGGTCAAATTGAATAGAAAAAAAGCTAAATAAAAGTAAATTTTATTTAAGAAATAATATTTTAATATAAAAATAATTATATCATATCTGATTTTTTTATTTTTTAGATGTAGATGGATGGTTAAATTTGATCCAACTGTCACCTCCATCGTTACTTAAAAATAATTATGTCATATATAATTACTTGGTTTGAATATTCAAACCATCTAAGTTTATTATATAAGTACTTATTTAAAAACAACAATTCTAATTAAAATAGAAAAAAGTACACTTAGTACCTCTATACTTTAGGATCAGTTTCACTGTAATTCTACCCTTTAAAAAGTTTCAAACTTGACCTTATATTTACACAACCATCTCAAACAAGATCTTCCTTCCAACTTCGATAAAAAAAAGTTCGGTTGTTAAAGTTAAGAATGTTTCAGATTCAGTTCCATCGATTTTTTTAAAAAAATTTGAACCGATCCAAAATTTTTATTCTAGCTATATGTGAAATCGAACCAAATCGTAAATATTATATGAATCGAAATGAATCGAATCAAACCGTGAATATTATATGAACCGAATCAAACGTGAATATTATATGAATCGAATCAAACCGTGAATATTATATGAATCGAATCGAATCAAACCGTGAATATTATATGAATCGAATCAAACCGTGAATATTATATGAATCGAATCAAACCGTGAATATTATATGAATCGAATCGTGATTTACTGTTCAGTTCGACGACATTCTCAGTAAGGGAAATTTAGACTCCTATCAGAGGGGAATTCAGAATGTTCTCAGACTCCATTCAAAATGTTCAACGGCTAAAGAGAAAATGAAAGACGTAGAAGAAAAAAAGGGAAAAACTCAGAAGCAAAAGCACAATGAAAAAAGAGAGATTCCTGAAGATGAAGAGTAAACCACCGACCAAGAATTAACACAGAAAAAATACAGAAAACCAGATCTAAGCAATTTTGAAAAAAAATAAAGATTTTACAGATTATAGATAGAAATTAAAAAAACACCGAAGAACTCAAGATTTAACGGATCTGTATATAGAAAATGCCCAAGAACCAAAGAGAATGAAAAAAATAACTCTAGATCTTATGAATCGAAGAGAACACTAGTACACACCATCCATAAAAATCGTGCTTAAATAAAGATAAATCAACCTATAGAAAATTTCTCGACCATTCTTCGTGAGCTCATGCTTCTGCAACTGCATGGAGGATATTTCTTGAACAAAAAAAATCCCCTTTCTCACTCCTCACTCAACTGGAACAACCCGAAGCCTCTAGCCTCTTCAAGATATTAAAGAAATTGTCTTTCTTTCATTTCAACTCATGGAGAGTTGAATGGATTTTGAGAATAAGGTGAGTGGGAGAGAGAAACAGCCAAGAGACAGAGAGAGGAGTGGGAAATGGACATAGTTGAGAATAAGGTGAGTGGGAGAAAGAAATAGCCAAGAGACGGACAGAGGAGTGGGAAATGGACATGGCTTGTGGCACTTAAATGTTTAGGTCTTTTAGGACTCGTTTTACGATCATGATAGTATTATATTAAATTTTTCAGACTGTATTATATTGAATTATATTGAATTAAATAATACTGTTCAATGTTTGGTGATGTATTAGTTAAAAAATTGTAACACTTATATAATATTTGACACGTTATATAGTACTAGATTGTAAAATTATTCGTCATGATTTAATCCGCAAAAGTCTATTTGAAATTCACTAACATATTATTTTACATTTTCAACTATAAAATAAATTATCTAATTCATGCTATCACCGTAAATTTCCTATTTTTTGACTAAAAATGTAAATTCAGTTATACCATAATTTATAGTTATAAACATTTAAATTAAAAAAAATCATTGAATTTTTAATACATTAAATAAGTCATTTAAAATATATAAATAATTACTGAACCACTCATATAATTGAGATGCTCTAAAATTCAGAAAAAAAGAAAGAAAAAGATAGTAAATGACTTTGAAAATTGGTAAAATTGAGTCATAAGTAACTAATTTTTCACCTTTCGAAAATTCATAAATTATTTTTGTTAGTGAGTGAAGTTCCTGTAAGATATAAATTAAAAAAAATAATTTTAATAAAAAAATAATTTTAATAACAAAATAATTTTAATAACAAAATCATTTAAAAAAATTATTTTAAGATATAAATAAAAAACAGTTTTATTTTTTTAGTCTCGTGTAGTCCCTCCTTTTAGGAGGGGACTAAATTATCTCATGTGGGTGGGACTCTTTAGTCCCACCGTATTAACTAGTACGAACTACATATTTTTGCCAAACGTCGGACAGTACTCAAAAAGTAACGTCATGCTTTTAGTACTGTACAATATGGGCTACCAAACAAGCCCTTAGGATTTTCTGAAAATTTAGGTGTATATATATAGTTGGTTGGATTCGGTTCAAATTGGCTAAAAATGTAAACCGAACTGAAACTTCGGTTCTTCAATAAATATGAACCGAACCAAACTGTAGATGTCTATAGGTGTATATATATAGTCGGTCCGGTTCGGTTTAAAATTGGATATAATTTTAAACCGAACCAAAACTTTAGTTCTTCAATAAAGATTGACCGATCCGAACTGTAGATGTCTATAGAGCCGGCCGAACCGATAAGTTTTTGTTTGATTCAATTTCATCGGTTTCATACAACTTTGAACACCCTAATTAAAATCGATTGTTAAATGTAGAGCTGAATAATAATGGGATACACAAAGATGACTTGTAGTAAAGGTGACATCTGAAGCGGTCTCAACCAGACCAGTCCAGAACGTTTAGCAAGGAAAATAATTACAAAATGTTGCACTTAAGAAGTGTCAAACCCTAATCCTGTAGTCCAAGGTGTGAAAATTCAACCCAACTACCATTCAACCAAATGTCTTTTAGTTCTCATTCGTTGTTTACCTTTGTTATTCTGTTTTTCAAACAAATTTGTCAAATTAGTTATGAAAATAGTAAGATTTTACTTTTTTGATTTTATTCTCACCAATACTACCACTCAAACAACTGGTCTTAATTTAAAATGGAGTTTATTTTTTGCTTCTATTGCCTTCCCACCGTTTTTGTCGAATTACCCAACGAAAATAAATTATTTTCTAGATAAGTTAATGAACAAGAAGATAAAATAATGTAAAAAGAAAAAAAAATATTTTTTATTGGGGAAACAATGTTCAGGACGATGAGAGGTACTTCAAAGAAAGTATCAGGAAAGCGCTACTGAGGATGAGGTATATTATGATATACATAACCACGAAATAATAATTCGAGCTAAATATCTAGTAAGAAGTGTATTCTTAGAAAAATAGATTCACTTAAATGTACTTAATATTAATTTTTTGTTAAATTTTTCATTCGATTAATGAGACTTATCATTTCTTAAGACTTATCTTTTGATATTTTAGGTAGTAATAATGAGGAGAAAATGCATTTAAACATGATTATTTATTAGAGAAGTTTAGCATCATTGAATAGTCTGAAAATCTCAACTTATACATGGCAAGACCTAAACCGAAAACTCAATCGAGAAAAAGATGGAATGAGAACTGTAAGATCAACAAAAAAAAGATAGATTTATTATGAAGGGGAGCTTTAGAGAGAATATTCTCTGGGGATATCTATTGGTTCCCAAAAACTTGCTACGGAATAGAGAGATTTATTATTATTTAATTATCATCTTCATGTATAAATAGAGGCATTTGAAATAATAAAAGGATATGAGAGATACAAATATGATAGAATATCAAAAATATTCCCATGATTTTTCTTCATTTTAAGGATTTTTCACGTAAACTATTTTGTCTTATTCTCTCATTGCAACGCCCCAATCCCTGAGGGTTAAATATACGTGTAATTTCATAATTTTAAAATTCCCAAATCGAAATAAATCCTAATTTTGAGAAAATTTTCAGATTGAAATTCTTAATTTACCCATGATAGAAAAACCTTAACCTTAAATAGCGAAAACATTAAACTAATGCATGATTGTATTTTTTATCATTAAATAGCGGAAGTGATAAAATACCGTTAATGCGTAATTATAAAACCTCGAAAAGCTGAATTGAACTCTGAAATAAACAACTGTGGGGGGGATGAGTATTTTAAAATACTTAGTAAGTAAACTCACATAATAAAATGCATCCACATGTGATAAATGAAATCATGACATAACATAAATGAACTTGACATATATCATAAATGAAATAACGTAAGCGTACTTGATCATGATTTGGCTTAACATAGCACGTAGATAACACGTGGCTCAAACTATATCATATAACAAACTTATTCATATCTTGCCTTGGCATATCCCCTAACTAAAAACCTAATCAGAACTGATCACACGTTAACTGAAATATATCATGACGAATTGGGCAACGAAACAGATGACACCCATTGGACGACGAAACAGATGGCACACATCGGTGACGAAACAGATGACACACATTGCATGATAGAACAGATGGCACTCATAGGTGATGAAAAACGTGAACAGATGGCACCTCATGAGTGACGAAAAATATTTATAGATGACATCCAATGTATGATCAAAACATGAATAGATGACACTCTATGTGTGACGAAAGCATGAACATATGACACCTCATTCGTATAACAGAACAAAATGTGAACAGTTCTAATTTATTGTTAACTAAGGGTCGTGCTTAAGTTCGTATCTTGCTTATTTACCAGTTGACTGAATTAACTTCATAACTTGCAGAGTCAAACACATGAAAATAATCGATCATATGATTAACAAGTAAACATATACTGCATACTGATACATGTAACAGAATCAAACATGATAACGTGAAGTTGGGAACTTATCAGCATTTAACGAGCTGGTGTAATGTGGAGAAGAACTTATCAGCATTTAACGAGCTGGTTACTTTCATAAATAAATGAGGCTATGCTTGGTCATGTGGTGCGTTGTGTCACCTTACATGAAGTTGGGAACACCCTTGAATATACCTTTACATCTCAGTCCAAAGCTCACACACTGCAGTTGCATTTTCAAAGCAATTAGTGTCAATGACTACATCTCAAGATGAAGTCAATTAGAAGATAGTCTTTCTGCCTCTGGCCAAAACATCAATGATGAGACATGCTTCTGTACATTTTAGGAGGCCTTGGAAGTGAATATCACCTTGTGGTCATCAACTTGACTTCTCATTATGAATTTGCCACCATTCAGGAAGCCCATTATCTTCTCCAGAGCCAAGAATTAGGAATAGACTAGTTCAATAGCCAAAACATTGTTGATATTACCAATCCCTCTGCCAACTTGGCAAAAAATTTTCAGAAATGGTAACAGAGGCCCTCAGTATCCAAATTTCACTCCTAACAGAGATGATTCTCCCAACTTCATATGTCGTGGAAGAGGCAGGGTGGAAAATGATTCAAGGCCTGTGTGCCAAATCTGTAGAAGGATGGAACCTTCAGCCTACAACTGCTATAGTAGGTTTGATTATGATTTCCTACCTGCAAACTCTACTCAAAACTCTCAGTTCTCTCAGGGTAGCTCAAACAGCACCCCAAATCCTCAGCAAAACAGGCATGCAGCCTTCATGGCTTTTTCATCTCCCATTGATGATATAAACTGGTATCTGGACAATGGGTCTACTAATCACATTACCACTGACCTGAGTAACATGTCTCTTAAATTGAGTACAAGGGAAAGGTAAATTGGCTATTGGGAATGGTGAGTTACTTAATATCACACACATTGGACATTCTTTGCTTTCCATTAAAAATAAATGCATCAAACTATCTCTTGACCAAATATTGTGTGTACTTTCTTCTACCAAAAATCTGCTTATATCTAAGATCGTCCAAGATAATGAGGTTATTTTGAATTTGATTCGTGTTTTGTTTTGTTAAGGATGGACTATATTTCTTCCCAACTGATCAGCTACACCAGAAACACTTTTCCTTTACTCAGATTGCCTTTATTGCCTTTTACTTTCTAGCTCAAACTAAGCATGAAAATGATGTTAAAAACTTGAAGTTCAATGAAAAACCATTTTTGTTCTGTGATGACTGTCCTTTGTGTAAACTACATCAAAACACTTTTACATCTTTACTCTTTAAGTCTAATGCACCTTTTCAGTTGATGCACTCTGATGTTTAAGGACCTGACCCTATAATTGGCACAAATGGGTTCATATATTATATAACCTGTATGGATAACTATAGAAAATTTACATGGATCTTCCCCCTTAGAGGTCGTTTATTTTTTACTTTCCGCGTGGTAAAGTTCGTGGTAAAACTATTTTCTAGCACTTTCTCATGTTTGTTACAAGTATTCTTATTTATCATGGTAAAGTTATTTAACCTAGTAAAATAACAATCCTACATTACTTTCCCTACCTTTTCCCATAAAAATCCACTTTACCAAATAAATTTTCCATCTTACAACACATCAACACATTTATCAAAATAACTTTTACTTTTTCAATTCCCCATAAAAGTACCATTATTTTTTTAATTATTCCTACTTGATTTTGATATTTTATTTTCTTCAAGACCAAATCCTCACAAAAGTGTCGTAAAATATCTCGATCCTGGTGGAACCGAAACAATCTTGATACCGAATTTTGAGATTTTTTACATCTCTTTCAGCTCGTCTGCCAACTTATCTCGAGGTCGTCTCGTGAGATTAAGATATGCACGTTAATTAGAATGAATGAAATAAAATATTAAGGTTGAATTAAGGATAGATAAACTCTTCATATATACAAAATATAAAATCTAAATGATTATAATACATGTTAATAATATAAAAAAATTGAAATTAAAATTAGTTTCTTCCATAAAATAAACATTATTCATAAACTATCAATATTTAAAAAATACTAAATTTATAAAAGAGAATATAACTAGATTGTTTATGACGTCTCATTTTTTGTGTGGAGGACTGGACCCGTTGGACGAAACCACGAATAGAAGCCCCTCAATTATTTATATTCAGTTTTAGATTGTATTTAACTAAAATATAAAAACATTACATCATTGTTCTAGTTTGTTACTGTGGCAGAAATAAAATATTTTGCCCGTTCCTGTCGGAGCGGAATGATATTGATAACCATGGTATACATATGTATTGAAGAAAAGTATATGTAAAGGGAAAACTATTATGTATTATTAAATATTTTAATGTGTTAATATAAATGAAAATTATTTATATTAGATTTATTTTTATATATAAAAGCGGAAAATTGTATGATCATTAATCAAACACGGCATGAATTATTAGGATTTTTTAGTAGTTGCTAATAGAGAATCTGTATACAATTTTACTATGTAATTTTGAACAATTTGTCATTGAATTTATTTGTACGGTATAAGCAAAAAAATTATTTTAGTTTTTGGCNAAAACTATAAATAATAAATAATTTTATTACTTCAATATAATTTATATAACTTTCCCAACAACTTTATTAAACTTTCTCACAGAACTTTACCCAAGTATCCTACATACCAAACAAGAAAATCATACTTTCCAATAACGTTTTTCACTTAATCATGCGTTACTAAAAATGGTAATCTTAATATCTTGTCATCTAACTTTACCACTTACACTTTCTCAACAAATTAACTTTTCCAACATTCTTACTTAACATGTACCAAATGGCCCCTTAAGTTAAAATCTAAAGTAAAAACTGTTTCGCACACTTTCTTGCCTATGTTGAAAGGCGGTTTCAATATAGAGTAAAATGCCTCCAAACTGATTGAGGTGTGGAGTATCGTAGTTTATAGCACCTATCTTCCCCACACACACCAACAAAATGGGAGTGTTGAGAGGAAACATAGAGATATCATTGAGAAATGACTCATCCTTTTGTCCCATGCTCAACTCCCCTTAGTTATTGGTGGGAAGCCTTCTATGTTGGAATACGTCCATAAAGTAACGTGTGATAACTATTTATTTGTATTTAAGTATTTTTCAGACATTAATATTACTGAAATTTTATGAATAAATTGGAAGTTATATTTTAAATTAAACTGTGTTTATAAATTACTCAAGTCCTGGAATTTTCATCAACGAACAAAGAGTGAAGACAGAGGCGTATCCAGACGAACTCTTCTAAGAAAGTTCAGAACAATATTCACAGTCTTAGGATCGACTGGGTAATCAAATCCGATTACGACTGTTAGGTTGAACCAATGGATACCAGTCTTATATATAACATTTTGTTTATAAATTTGTACAATTTGTTATCATTTTCAATCGATAAAATATTTTACATTTTAAAAATTATATTTTGTGTGTGCACATATTTACATATGTTGATGTTGCATGCACAGCCAGTGCAATAGAATATAACAACATGATGTAATATGTGTGGATATAAAAAAATCTACTTTTGGCCATCTTGTTATAGCATTCCTTCAGGCACTGATACTAACATATACAGCAAGATGAAAACAATAAATGAACCATTGTAAGGCTACCAGAACATTAAGATTGCTAAAAAATAAGATTGAGACAAAGTAAAATGTATGAAAAGTAGAGTACTACGTTTGGTTCTCTGTTAGAAACACATGACATATTTTTTGAAATGTTAGATGAGGTTGTTTGGTATGTGAAATTTATTTGTAAGAAGGTTCACTACTTAAATTTTCAATAGGTAGTGTAATATTTAAAAATAAGAATAAAATATCTAAAACATTCTTTGGATTATAAATAATAATTATACACTAAATTTAAATAAACTTGGTTTAGAATATAAAAGTTCTCTCTTTATACCCTTGAGTGAAAGTGTAAAGTATAGATAAAATGAGAAGATAAAATATTAAAACATTACTGTAATATGAATTCACACTAATTTTGAAGGACTCACATTATCTCACGTGGAGGTACTTTCAAGATTCTCCTAATCTCGTATCCTCTCATTTTTATTGTATCACTAGGTGGCGTCACGTGCTTTTACGTGTCCCGTGCCTGGTCATTATAACATCATTATATGAATAATTCGACATATTTTATTTTTTTGTATATTATTAAGGAGAAATACATAATAATAATAGATGAATTGTTGAAATAACAACTACTCATAATTCTACACAGACTATGTAAGATAATATTTACTTCATAATAGTAACTCATAACATAAAGTTAAAAAAATTATAGAAACATGCATGTTTCTTCATTTTTTTTATATTATGGTATTATTTATCTACATCTAGATAAAAAAAACTAATCGAAAAATATACAAAGTATAATCAACTTCATTTTAATAAAATATATCATAAATATTAAAAAAGTTTAAAAGCAACTTTTTTGTCTTCTCCTATTTTTCTATGGTTCTTCCCTTCAGCTTCAGACCGCCTCCATATTATTCCTCTTATATCTCTATTTCTATCTGACTATTAGAGCTTTGAGATAAATGCCACATCTACATATCTTCAGAATTAGACTCAAACTCTTCCTCGCTTATCCTAAAATGCCAAAAATCATAATACATAATCAAGTTAATAACAGAGTAAAAAATAAAATCAATATTGATTCACAACAAAACATGGACGAAGATGAAGAACCACTAATTGAAAATTAATACACATCGACTTTGAAATTCTTGTTCCGTTAAAGGAATGGACCACTAAAATGGCTGTTGTACTTTTTCTCAGGCATTTGCTCACTGTAAGCTCTCGAATTCTAGTTACTATCATTAGCAACAAAATCATAAAAACTTACTCGTATGGGTACATAAATTCAGGATTATAGCTAGAGTCAGTAAATGCAAAAAGATATTTTGCCAAGTAACTAAATACACAAAGAATAAGAACCCATGTTAGACAATGAAAATGCACATGTTCGTTATCAGAAAAGTAAAACTCTAAAATATGATTACAATAAGTCAAACGGCAATAAAAGAAGATGATGAAATCACCAGAATCTGGCATTTTTAGGACAGGTTGAAGGATATATGTAAACAAAGTAACCTCAAGATTCGTATCCTATTGCATTACACTTATTCCTAATGAATCTGTACTATACTAAAGAAATAGCTACAACCAAACCAAAACTAAAGATAGAAAGATCATCGTGAAGTACCTAATCAACTTCATATGAATTGGAACACCTTCTTTGCTTATGGCCCTAAATGTTTCCATGACAGGCCAAACAAAGCCATAACCAATGCCCATAATTACACTGCCAGGTACTCCAATCACAGTCCATAATGTTATTGGTATTAGAACAATCGAAATCAGAAGGCATTTCATGAATAGGCCAAACTTTTTTGTTAGCTTCCAAGTTGAAAAAAGAAAATCAAAACACATTGCAAGTAGTCCTTAAAAACACGCCTTAACTATTTAGCATCAATTCAACCACGAACAATCTGAAAGATAAGAAGAAACAACCTTATAATACAGTAAATACCTCAAACAAGATGCACTGGCTATAAGTCAATGATGACACCAAAATGAATAGCAGCACATCAATCATAAAATATTGATCTATAAATCAATGTAAAAAAACTAGAGCCATCAGTGTAGATAGAAATCACAACACAAGATAACTATAGTGAAAATAGATTATAGTTTAAAACAATCATCAACAAAGCATAACTCATATAAGCATTCACGACATAAAGTAAATGACTTTGAGAAGAAAATGAATAAGAAAATGAACACAGAACATCAGAATACAAATATAAAAACTGATATAAAAAATCAATATTTATAGCCAACTATAACAGAAATAAACATCTAGACATATCAAATTGAATGACAATGCAGAAACAGAATACATAACAAAAAAATTACAGCAAAAAAAACCAACCTAAATCAAAATCCACTTCAAAAATTAAGAAGTTTATAAGAATCATATAACAAATGAAGGAAAAAAATTCAAGAGTCAAATACACTCAAGCCAACACTAAAATCTTGTAAAATTGGACCATTACAGTAGTTTCTATCAAAGGAAATGACAATTCAGAAACAAGATACATAACAAAGAAAATGCAGGCAGAAAAACCAACCTAAATTACAAACATCCAAATACAAGTCACAACATCACAGACCATACATTTATAGTCCCAATGGTTATACATTATTGCAAATAGAAAATATCATTAACAAAGACTAGAGCAAATAAATTTCTAAAGATAATCATTCAAATGGTAGAAACGTAGAAAGCCTGGTGATTCTATAGCCCAAAGGAAATATACTCAACATTTATAATTTAAAGGAAACAAATTGGCATTTCAATTGCTTTTTAAGCCAAGTTTATTTCAATTTTAGCAAAATTATAAGAATAGTACTCCTAAACTCTCATCTCTGAAATAAGGTGCTTTTGAGGAGGTCGTTATGAAACTAGCTGAAACTAAATGAAGATAATAATAGATGGAATGTCAATCCCTCTTGTCTATAAAAGTTATATCAATGAGCAAAATTTTGTATGAAAGTTAAGGGAGGTAAAGTTTGATGAACAAATTTGTAAATTCTTCTACAATGAACATCAACAAACATTACATGTCCAGCCTATCTTTCCTAGCTAAAAGCAAATTCTTTGAAACATGACAAAACAAAAAAAATTTAGAAGGTCTTCATACCTGTAAATATTAACTTTGATAATTATCTTCAACAATAGGTGATATATTGGATGAATGCAAGAGTAAAAACTTTAGTACATGTAAGCATGTTGTCAAGCATCAGAACCAAAAGAAAAAGAAAAGAAAAGAGATTATAAAGAGAAGCCATAAAGCATTTCAGACTATCTACATGGGGTAGATTACTAAGATACAGTCGCAGTCACTATTAGTACAACACGTATGACATATCAGAATGCTAGAGTATCTGTCAAGATGGCTTTTCAACATCATAATAATTAGTGTTTAGGACTAATGCTTTCTTATCCTCAACTAAGTCTTGGCCACAATCCTAGACTAAATTTAAACGGTGTTGAATCTATATCAATTTTTCCTAGATAAAGCAAGAAATTTGATTGAAACAAAAGAATGTGATCACGGAGGAGAGTCATACACGGAATATGCAACTTTAGCTGGGACTGAGAACAATACAAAGTCTTTAATAAACTTGAAAATTTAGTAGAAGATCATGGCTATTACAATATGTACTATACAACATAGAAGCCTAGCTAATTAGATTAAAAATGGAAGAAATTTTTTTATAATTTACTTAGAACTTTCCCATAAATTTAATCATCATACATAACCTCAAAGGTTGAGCAACAATAATTACCTCTGTTATCGGAGTATCAAGAACTCTCTCAAGGCCATATTTATCCAAAAACCCCTTCGATATCTAAAGACAACGTAGATATAAAAGTACAAGACAGATGGAAATAAGAACTCCACTCATATACCATAAGGTTTATAACACACATAGCACCCCAATAAACTAAAATAACATGGGCCAGCCTTGCACAAAAAATCAAAGAAATCTTCCAAGATCTCTAGCCACCGATATTGTGAGATTTGCTAGTGCACTAATGAAGCAAGAACAGTGGGAGCATGTGAAGAAAAGGCATAACAGAGAAGAAGAATGAAGAAAAAATAGTGGGCGTAGAAAGAAAGTGCATCGAATTAGAGGAGGGTAAGAAAACTTTTACCGAGCTACGAACGTCGAAGTTGCAGCAAAACTAGATTGATGAACATCTCGAGGAGCATGGGATAATAATATGCCATTTTCCTAAGCGATCCATGCTTCACCAAGAATTTATAACACTTGAGAAATTGGTTAAATGGCCAAGGAGTATGGTCCGTCCATAAGTCAGCAATAAAAACCTGTATCAGACACTGTCAACTTTCAACATATATTAGTAAGAGAATTCCTATAAATAAATGTATTATAAAAAAACTAATTATCTATTTTTATTCTTAAGGTCCCTATGGGTTGTAAAGAAGCCGTGAAAATGAAAGCAAAAGGAACTGCAGAATTGTAAGATTCTGAACAGGCAAATCGAGAAAGAAAATAAACGGACAAAAATATCAGAAATTATTCAAACCCAACCTCATCAACTAAAATATTTACATTTTTTGGCTTATCAACATAAGCTCTCCTTTCATCACGTTTTAGCTCATTGATAAAGCGATATTATCATCCATATACACAGATTCAGAAATAGCATACAAATATTTTATGTACATTTAACTTTCATTCCAAAGCCAATACCACAAACCATTATAAATTGACACTATGCTATACCTCATTCATCTTAGGTAAGGAACTCAATCCTTCATAGCTAGATTCTATAAGTAGGCATGGAGTAACAAGATTACTCAAATTCACCACAATCTTATTAGTAATGTACCCAAAAAATGTAAATGCACTTGTAAAGATAAAAGTGGAAACAATGTGAGAAAATCAGAATACAAAAAATATTAAATATACATTAACAAAGAAATTTACTAAAACAAATCAAACATGTGAAACAATATATTTATCTTTGACTAAGAATATCAATTCATGCAACAACATATCTTGACCAATTAAGTTAATTTGCTCTCAATCTAACAAAGAAAATTACAGCGGATAGTCATGAAGAAAACAAAATCCATTAGATAACCAAATACTAACCTTTCCGAACATGACCAAACCTTCCAAACCTGAAAATCAAATGAAAACAAAATAGAGAAAGAGTCAATAATTCAACCGTCAGAAGAAGCACATAAAACCCTGAACTGTAAATACACGGTCAATCTTCAGATCCAAACCTACATATAAGATGGTTAGCATGGCAACCATTTTGTTCAAAAGGCCCTTCGACCTCAACATTCGAAGAGGCACATGTTGCATTAGTGTGTGTACATTGATGATTATATCTGGTTGGTATTTCATCAATCATTTGGCCACTTTCCTTAAGTAATATATCTTAATAGAATAAAATGAGCATGACAATAAAGACAACCCAAAAGAGAGCACAATGATAGTTCAAAATCTTCAAAGCTAGATTTTCAAAGGGAGAAAAATAAATTCACTTGACAAAAGGGCACATTTTTCATAAGAAACAACACGTTACTATGCTGCAAAGATTTAATGTCAAAATAGAAGCAGCCTAACACCCAAAAATCGAACAAACCCACCATCAATCATTTGGCCACCTTCCTGAAGTAATATATAATAACATAACCAAATGAGAATGACAATAAATACCACCCAAAAGAGATCACAATGATAGTTTAAAATCTTCAAAGCTGGATTTTCAAAGGGAGAAAAATATTTTCACTTGACAAAAGGGTAGACTTTTCCCAATCCATATTAAAGGTTAAGAAGTAAAACAACAACAAAATTAAGTGAGTCCATCCCTTTAAACAAATATACGGCTGTGAAAGCCCAAAGAATCAAGCATATATTTATACTTAAAACGGAACAATTAATTCAAGGTGTCTTCCAACAATTTATAGCCATTCTCCATTATCCAAAATGTAAGAATACTGGCAATGTTACGTGCACACAATTTCAGCATAATAGACACAATATCGAAGCGAATATATATTTCCCCTTCTTGTAACCTACCACTGATGAAAGGAGGATACAGATGCACGATAGTATCATTGTAATGTTCCTCTTGAAATAACAATGATCACTAATGTAATTTGCTATCATATTTAGGTGGAATACAAAAATTTATAGATGACTTCCACTGGTCTATTGAGAATTTAATTACCTATCCAAAAAATTTTCATGACTTTTTAAAAACATAATGTGATATAAGGGAAAGAGTATTCTCGATTCTAACACTTAAGGTCAAGTGTGGATAAATAAAGAAAGAAAATAATAAAAAGGTATATGATCTGAAAATATTAGAATCAAATCCAACAACCAACGCTGGAGTTAGTTAACACAACTAACTGTAACAAACCAATAGAAAGGAAAGCATGAAGCATTATTGTAAGTCCCACAAATTAGAAAAGAAAACACACTAACAACACGAATCGAACAAATTCCAGCTCACTTCACCAGCCAAGACATGAAGTAAATCAACCCCCATGAAGCCTATCTCATGTAAACAACACCTAACCTACCATATACATTATAGAAAACTAACATTCATGAGAAATGAGCACATAACAGAAAAATAAAAAATGGCACAATGAACAAAGCCCAACCATAAATCATCGCTAAGTTTAGCTCACTTCATAAGGAAAATAACCAAACCCATTCATATAGAGGATACAAAAGCCAATGCAAAATTTCATTATTTTATCACATAATAAAATGATACTAACATGCCATCTTATCTAACATTAAGAAATGATATCTAATCACATCGATTTAAAATTTCTCATTACCAAGCTCTCTACAAATGTACTTCCACCTGCACTAAACTTACTTCTTGAGATGCTGAACATCATAGAGTTTCTGCCAAAATAACTTATAAGTATTAGAATAAAATTTATTTCAGATTAAAAAATCACATAAAAAGATGGTTGCCCAAGAAAAAATAATTAGAACTGAACTCTATGAGAAGGAAATATCAAGAGCATTTATTTCTATCTCTATTTGGCACCACCACAAAATTTGTATAGGTAATGAACCGCCTATGTGAATCAATACAATGAAATAGAATCTTCTCTTTTAAACTCACAGAAGGGGATATTAACAAGAAAAACAACCTAAGAACCCGTAGACTCGATAGTCAAAGGCTTAAAGACATGGTTATTCTCAATAGTAAGATCAATTATATTACCCTTATGAAAATGGTTAGTTATGAACATAATCAAGATTTTAGCCAAGGAACCAAATCGTAAAGGCACCAGAAATCCAAACCAACAACATATTCATATAACATTAACAAAAGAAAAAGTGCATTGATTCTTACCAGGTAATTAACTTTGATGAAATTTATGGCTCAAATACAAGAGGAAAAACAAACATCTACTAACCTAAGAAACAAACAGGTGAACACAGACTTAACTATCACATAACACATATATATATTCAAATATCGATCAAATAAGACAAGCTAATCATCATTACCTCTGATGGTCAACTGCAGCTGCACATGGCACAGATACCCCCTCCCCTAAACTCCTAACGACAAGGCACATGACCCAGCACCTGAACTCACATGGGCGCTGATGCATTCACAAGCTCAGCAGTTTCAATGGCTCTTCAGGCACCTCCACGATAGGATCCTACAAGAATCTAGCCTGTAAAGTGTCTCATCTGGGTGAAAAAGCATACGAATAAAGAAAAAAATGAAAGGAGTAGGATTATCCTTACCTCATACCCCATCGAAAACAACCATAAATTTTAAACCACGCGATTGGATTTGGAAGTTTCGTTGACAACCGCGGATTCAGCACCGACACTCTACGGTCGTGGCCAGACGACACCCTCATCTCGAAAAACCCTTCACCCCGCGTCGCCAAGTTTTCCCCACCAAGAAGCTTTGAAAGTTTCTCCCATGGTGGCTCACTCTCTAACAGAGCAGCTTCGAGCGTCTTTCTCTTCAACCTGATGAACCCTCAAGCCGGTCTAGTTCCATCTTCCTGCCGATCTCACTTCTCTCTTCCCTATAGAATCTGGGAAAACCTTTCTCCATGGCCGAAGCTTTGAAAGGCTCTCTCAATCGCCCCCTCTCTCTTTGGTACACGATCACCTAACAAAAGAAACCAACGGCTGAGATCAATAACCCAAAGGTGATGGACAATTGAGATACGATCCCACCCACCACACGGACGGTCGAAATTCATCCTCAGCAACCCCAAAATATGAAACACATCGACGGTTATGATCATAGTGATCCAACGGTCCAGGCTCCATCAACACTTAACTACACCAAAATGACTGACATACCCCTCATTCCACCCAAATTTACATGCCAACTCCAAGCACACCCACCGAGGAAATAAGCCCAGATTGTAGGGACAGGATGGACATTTTATGAAAGCAAGCAGCTAGAAACTCACTCTTTTATAAGAGTAAAATACATAAACTTAAAAGAAAAATAATCAGATAAGATAAGAAACCAAACTAAATGTCTAAATACATAATAAAAAAAAAGCACATTCTGGACTTAAACCACAATAGGACAGAACAATAATGAGAAAGAAACCTAAAAGTGGTAAAAGATAAGAACAAATAAACATAATAAAATTCATAATAAAATCAGTTCTATCCACATTGACTAAGGACCTAAACACATTCAATGAGACAAGAAAAAAATGGATTATTAAAAATAAAATTTGTAGCAAGAATTAATCAATCCACTCAGATAAACTATTTAAAGTATATTTCCTGCCTTGTTTAACTAAAATCTCTACAGAATGCACAATTTACATGCATAAACTGAAGATTCAAAGAAAAAATTGACAAGAAAGAGAGAAATTGCCAAGAAAAAACTAACATCGTGAAGGACAACCCAACCTTAACTTGAACATAGCCCAACACCATATTCAGAAATTAGACCCTCATAAAAACATAAGGCCATACACAGGAAAGAACACATCATCGAAATACAGCCACAAAGTTTGTACCGCGCCGTTCAAAGTAGGGGCTCTGTGACGATGACAGCTCTCCATCAGACAAACCCACGATCTTTTCATGATAGTATGTAGCTTGACATGGAGAATCCCTCCAGTCGACAGCAAGATGGCCTAGAAGGTTGAATAGCCTCTCCCATGGCATCACATGCCTCTGCCATTGCGCGCCATGCGAGAGAGAAGGTGAATGAGATTGAAATCGAGTCGTGCAAGATATGGAGGCTTGAAGCAATCAGTTGAGATAAAAAATTAGAAGGACGTGGATGGCTCAGATGCAATCCTGTCAACCAAACGAACGGCCAAGATTCAATCAAACTAAGATAAAACTATTAAACTCAGCAACGGCTCAGATTGAAGTAATCCAATGACCTCTAGGCAGTCAACATTTACCAAGAAGGAATTGACTCATATACACGGCTCAGATCAAAATAATCCAGCGGCCCATATTCAGTCAACAATTACAGACCAACAAAATCACCATTTTAGCCCTCACTGCAGCGAAATTTACAGCACACTCTCAACCACAGCCCACTACGTAAATATTCCTACATTACATGGACAAGCTAGACATTTCCAGCCTAAGCAAGCAGCTAGAAACTCACTC
Source organism: Datisca glomerata (assembly GCA_003255025.1). NCBI lineage: Eukaryota > Viridiplantae > Streptophyta > Magnoliopsida > Cucurbitales > Datiscaceae > Datisca > Datisca glomerata. The sequence goes on from QANY01002466.1 coordinate 205,527, forward strand.
TTTTATAAGAGTAAGAAATAAGAGAATTTTCTGAAGTAGATAATATTAAATTTTCTGCAATCTAGATAACCTTAAAACAAACTACTCTGATTTCCTTCCAAACTTTATCGATGAATTGGTTGCTTATCAAGTTCCTCTATTTAGTTATCAACTACCTCCTCTCTAGTGAACATCATAACCCTTCAATATAATTCATTTAATTCGTTTAAATGTAACTTAGGTAATGTGTAATACCCATGTATTTTTTAAGGATGTATTTGTAATTTTTACCCCCCACTCACACTATAAATGTTTACACCCTAGTGTAAACCTAACCTAATATTATATATACTTTCATATCTCTCACTTTCCATCACTTTCCCTCTCTCACAGCCTCTTCCCAGCGAAGCCCTCCGCATTCTTCACCTTCTTCCTCTTATTGGTAAGCATTTTTTTCCTTTATCTCCTTTCTTCTTTTCCTCTTTCTTTTCATATAAAGGTTGAAATACCTAATTCCGAAATTCTTGGATTTCAGAAAATTTCTTCCTCATCTATCTCTGCTAGTGGTGTCGTCGTTGCTTCATTGGCATGCTTCAATTTTGGTAAGCCTTTTCCTTTCTATTTCTCTCACGCTTCCTCTCATTATTTCTCTTAGACTCTCTCTCTCTCTCTCTCTCTCTCTCTCTCTCTCTCTCTCTCTCTCTCTCTTTCTCTCTCTCTCTCTCTCTTGCCTCCCTCTTCCCCCTTTGTTCTGTTTTGTCTCGATCTCTCTGGTTCATCTCCTTCTCCCCATGTTTCTATTTTGTATCTCTCTCTATCTCTTCCCCTATGTTTCTCTCGGTCTCTCTCTCTCTTTCATCTACCTCCCCCTCTCTATTTTGTCTCTTTCTCTCCCTCTTTTTCATCTCCCTTTTTTGTTCTACCCCTTCCCTTGAATCGATTCACCTAAACCAGACTAGTTCGATCGGATCGGGCCGAACCGATTTAGTTAGACCAAACCAGACCGAACCAGCTAGGTCAGACCAGACCAAACCGGTTCAACTTGACCAGATCGAACCGGCTTGAACAGTTGAACCCAACTAGTTTAGATCACCCAAACCTTTTTGAACCAATATGAACCGCTTGATAATTTACTCCCCGTGTAGTTTCCACTTGTTCCCAACCTCGCATGCCCTCTAGTTAACTAAATATTTGTAGATATTATATGAATATGTTGTGATCTGAGATCCTTGGATTTCAGGTCATTAGTTGCTGTATTTAATTCGTAGCGAATCCAGGTAAGTGGATTTATATTAATTCGATTCATATGTTATAAGTGTAGAATATATAATGTGAAATTTTTTTTATTATTTTTTTATGTTCAATCTTATGATCAAGTGTTTTATTTATTTTTTTCATATCACGATGAAATTATTTACCATGTTATGTATGATTATATTTTTAGTTATACATGTAATGGTTATATCGTTTATGTTCATGAACAAGTTATATGTTTACTCATGTATATGTGATAATGTGAATTATGAATATTAATTCAAGTAAAGTGATAAGTAAACAAGAAGTAGACTTAGTCATGTCCCTTGGTTATCAAGTAACCAGATTGTTCACGTCATGTTATCAAGTTATACGGTTAGGTGTCACCATATTCATGTTAACGTCCTTAAGGTTCAGATAAATTTAAGTGACATCAAGTTTGAAGACACCCAATCTGTCATGTTCACGTTTATGTTACAAGTTCAAGTTCAAGTTGTGAATCAGTTCTGGTTAGATTGTTAATCGAGGGATATGCCTAGCCAAATTATGATCAAGCAAGTATAACTATCAGCATGTATAAGTACAAGTTCAAGTTATATGTTAACCATGAAATCAGTGTGTTATGACAAGTATTTTATGTGACCAGTGATCGTGTGAAATTATGAGTTATATGTTTACATTTATGTCATGTGAAACTTATTAATATGTGAGTTTACTTACTGAGTATTTTTAATATCCACCCCCATAGATGAATATGTTGTAAGTGATGGCGATTAGCAGGAGTGAGGGACTACTATAGACAGCGAGAATATGATATTTTTCACAGTTTATGATTATATGATGTTAGAAACAAATTTTCAAGTTTAATTACTGTTGTTTCAGGAATTTATGAATTTCCATATTTGACTTTCATGTTTAATGGATTTTTGTATTCAAATTAATGAGTTAATTTTCTCTTAAAATAGTTTTATGCTTCCGCTATTTAACATTACAATTAAATATAAAAATTAGGGAAAAATTAGGGCTTTCAATTTGGGGATTTTCTCAAATTAGGGTTTTAATTGAATTGGGGATTTTTGAATTGTGAAATTTCAAGCATGTTTAACCCTCGGAGATCAGGGCGTTACAGTTTGGTATCAGAGCAAAGGTTTTAGATTCGGCAGACTTTTTATTAGTGGAAATATGGCATGTCACTCACTCGACTCCTCCATCACCTTACAAGTCAGTTATGCATGATATAATTATTGATTTAGTATGTTGTGCTTTAGTTTCATTATGGCATGTTTGATTACGCTTATGTTAGATTTACGTGATAAGATTAGGCTTTTGGTAAGTCTTGAATTTTGGTGGGTAGCAGAGTAATGGCTCCCCCTATGAGAAATAACAATCATGCACCGGTTGATCCTGTTGACAACCCTCCAAAAACCATGATTGAAATGTTTCAAGAATTTTTGGAGTTGTTGAGGCAGACAACGATGACTCACCCTGTTCAACTACTGCAACCGCAACACACGACAGCCATCGACGTACAGCTGATCCATACCTTTAAGAGGCTAAACCCGCACAAATTTGACAGTCTCTCATCCGATCCATTATTAACTGACGATTGGATTGAGGGGTTGGAGTAGATTTTTCAGTTTATGATGTGTTCTGAGATTCAAAAGGTTGTTTGTGCAACGTTTATGCTAACGCGAGAAGCTCAAAAATGGTGGGAGCTCACACAAAGAGATCATGATGTTGAGCATAATCCGGTGAATTAGGATCGATTTAAGGAGCTGTTTTTCGAGAAGTATTTTTCGATCACCGTCAAAACGAGCAAGGAGGCCGAATTTCTTAGGTTGGTGCAAGGTGATATGACTGTTGTTGAGTATGAAAGGAAATTCGAGGAATTATCTCACTTCGCCACACATTATGTTGATAGCGAGATCAAGAAGGCTCAGTCCTTTGAAAGGGGACTTGGTCTAGAGATAAAGGGTTCTGTGTCACTCCATAAGCACACCACCTACGCAGCGGTGGTTGAAGCAGCCTTGTTAATGGAACATAATCTTTCACCTCGTGCATCACCACAGTCAGAGGAATCATTTCATGGGAAAAGAAGATCGTAGAGTTCTCACCAGGGTCCCCACAACATAAAAAGGCAGGCTATCAAATCAAATCCCTTGTGTGCTACATGTAACAAGCATCATAACGGCTAGTGTTCAAAGGCAAACAATGTTTACTTTAAGTGTGGAAAGACTGGGCATTACCTCAAATAGACCCTTTACTTGGTCAAGGATAGACTAGCAATACTGCTGGAGGTAGAGCTATAGGGATGGTTTTTACATTAACTCGCCAGGAAGCGGCGCAGTCGGATACCGTTGTGGCAGGTATATTACTTGTACTAGGACATTCACCTTTTACATTGATTGATTCTGGATCCACGCGTTCTTTTATACCTGCTTCATTTATAACTCATGCATCTTTGCCTATTGTGCCATTGGGTTTAGAGTTATGTGTTTCTATGCCTTCTGGAGCTTCTCTCATGGCTAATAAGGCGATAGAAAGTTGTTCAGCGATGATAGCGGATCGTGTTATAAATGCTAAGCTTATAGTCCTAGGGATGCATGATGTTGACGTAATCCTATGGATGAACTGGTTAGCTGCTAACTATGCCAATATAGACTGTTATCGAAAGGAAGTTTGATTCCTACCTCCAAGTAGACCTTGCTTCAAGTTTAGGGGATCCCAACAATGGCCTATACTGAAAGTTATATATGCTTTGTGTTGATCGTGGTAACTGGGTTACTTAGCTTCTGTGGTGGATACAACTAAGACAAAATGTGGATATTTGATCAGTTCCAGTCGTTTGTGAATTTCTGGATGTCTTTCCCAAGGAATTGCCAGGACTTCCTCCTCCTCGGGGGCCAGATTTCATATTGAATTAGTACCAGGCACTGCCCCTATATCCAAAGCTTTGTATCGTATGGCTCCTGCATAGTTGAAAGAACTTAAGGACCAACTTCAAGAATTATTCAATAAGGGTTTCATTAGACCCAGTGTTTCACTTTGGGGTGCTCCAATATTATTTGTTTAAAAGAAAGATGGATCGATGAGGCTATGCATTGATTACAGGGAGTTGAATAGAGTCACTATCAAGAATAAGCATCTGTTACCGTGCATTAAGGATTTGTTTGATCAACTTCAGGGAGTATCAATATTCTCTAAGATTGATTTAAGATCAGGTTACCATCAGCTCAGGATTCGAGATAGGATATTCCTAAGATAGTGTTTTGTACTCATTATAACCATTGTGAGTTTGTAGTAATGTCATTTGGATTAACTAATGCTCTGGCAGCCTTCATGGATCTGATGAACAGGGTGTTCAAAGAGTACTTGGATTCTTTTGTGATTGTCTTCATTGATGGTATTTTGGTATACTCTAGGTCGGAGGCTGAGCATTTTGATCATCTTAGAATTGTTTTACAAGTGTTAAAGACACACCAGTTTTATGCCAAGTTCTAGAAGTGTGAATTTTGGCTTCAGTAAGTATCATTCCTTTGTCATGTGGTATTTCGAGATGGAATCTTCGTTGACCTGTCTAATATTGAAGCGGGGATTAGTTGGCCTCAACAGACAAACGTTGGGGAAGTTCATAGTTTATTTTTTTGGGTCTAGCAGGATATTACAGGAGATTTGTTGAGGGCTTTGCAAAGATCGATGTTCCACGTACTTAGTTGACCAGGAAGAATACCACCTTTACTTGGACGGCTGAGTGTGAGAAATGTTTTCAGAGCCTTAAACAAAAATTAGTGTCAGCACTAGTGTTGATTATTCCAGATTGTGAGAGTGATTTTGTGATTTATAGTGATGCTTCCCAGAGAGGTTTGGGTTGTGCTTTAATGCAACAAGGAAAGTTCATAGCATATGCTTCTCGACGACTCAAGCCTTATGAACATAATTATCCTACACATGATTTCGGAGTTGACTGTTGTTGTATTTGCCCTCAAAATTTGGAGACACTACTTGTATAGCTGTAAGTGTCAGATTTACACATATCATAAGAGTCTTAAGTACTTTTTCACTTAGAAGGAGCTTAACATGAGGCAACACCGTTGATTGGAACTGATGAAGGATTATGATTGCGAGATCATTTATCACCTTAGAAAGGTAAACGTTGTGGCTAATGCTTTAAGTCCAAAATCATCTCATTCTGGAGCTCTAATTACATCTCAATAGCATATCCTGAAGGACTTTGAACGTGCCGAGATTCAAGTCTTTCTGAAAGACACTATAGCATGGTTAGCACAACTCACAATTCAACCATCATTGCAGCAGTTAATTATCGATGCACAGAGCTCAGACTCTGAATTGCTTTTGATTCATAGTGAAGTGGGTTCGAACAAAAGACAAGGGTTTGATGTTAGTAATGACTCAGCTCTTCGCTTCCATGGGAGGCTTTGTGTTCCGAAGGATGCAGTCATTAGGCAGAAATTGCTCACGGAGACTCATAGTTCAGCATACACTATGCACCCTGGAAGTACTAAGATGTATCATGATTTAAAGTTACAAATTGGTGGAATGGTATGAAGCGTGATACCGTTGATTTCTTAGTAAGTGTTTGGTGTGTCATCAAATCAAGGCTTAGAGACAGGGACCATCTAGGGTCTTGCAACCTTTAAGTATTCCTGAATGGAAGTGGGAGAATGTGACAATGGATTTCGTTTCAGGGCTACTGCACACTTTTTTCCTGGCAAGACTACATTTTCAGTTGAGGATTGGGCTCGGTTTTATATCAGAGAGATTAAACGACTTCATGGGGTTCAAGTGTCTATAGTTTCAGATCGGGATATGCGATTCACGTCGAATTTTTGGCAGAGTCTACAGAAAGCTTTGGGTACTAGGTTGAGTTTTAGTACAGCTTTCCATCCACAATTTGATGGGCAATCTGAGCGAATGATTCAAACGTTAGAGGATATACTTAGAGTGTATGGTAGTTGGGACGTGCAGTTGGCACTCGTGGAGTTCACTTACAATAAAATTTACCAAGCAACGATTGGTATGGCTCTGTTTGAGGCGCTTTATGGGAAAAAGTGTCAGTCGCTGGTTCACTGGGTTAAAGTTGGAGAACGGAAGCTTTTGGGCCCCAATTTGGTTCAGTCTATGAATGAAGCTATTCACAAAATCAGAGATAGAATGAAGACCGCTCAGAGTAGGCAAAAGATTTATGCAGATGTTAGGAGAAAGGACCTCAAATTTAAAGTGGGTGATCACATGTTTCTCAAGGTTGCGCCAATGAAGGATGTTATGCGTTTTGGTCTCAACGGGAAGCTGAGTCCCAGGTTTATTAGTCCCTTTACGATTTTGGATCATATCGGTCCTTTAGCTTACCGGCTCACTTTACCACCATCTCTTTCAGGTGTTCATAACGTGTTTCATGTCTTGATGCTTCACAATTACATGTCTGATCCAACGCATGTCATCGATTTTCAACCTCTGCAAGTTCATGATGATCTCACTTATAAGGAAAACCCTGTTAGAGATTCTAGAGCGCAGGAACCAAACTCTTCGTAACAGAACGGTTTAGCTAGTCAAGGTTCTCTGGAGAAACCACCGGATAGAGGAAGCAACATGGGAGCGAGAAGCGAAGATACGTGTAAAGTATCTAGAGTTATTTCGATAAGGTAGTTTCCTTTCGGGGATGAAAGTTTTTAAGGAGGGGAGAATGTAATACCCATGTATTTTTTAAGGGTGTATTTGTAATTTTTACACCCCACTCACACTATAAATGTTTACACCCTAGTGTAAACCAAACCTAATATTATATATACTTTCATATCTCTCACTTTCCATCACTCTCCCTCTCTTGCAACCTCTTCCCAGTGACGCCCTCCACATTCTTCCCCTTATTGGTAAGCAATTTTTTTGTTTCCTTTATCTTCTTTTTTCTTTTCCTCTTTTCTTTTCATCTAAAGGTTGAAATACCCAATTCTGAAATTCTTTGATTTCAACAAAATTCTTCCTCATCTATCTCTGCTCGTGGTGTCGTCGTTGCTTTGTCGACGTGCTTCAATTTTGGTAAGCTTTTTCCTTTCTATTTCTCCCACTCTTCCTCTCATTATTTCTCTCGGACTCTCTCTCTCTCTCTCTCTCTCTCTCTCTCTTCCACATCCCTCTCCCCCCTCTGTTTTGTTTTATCTCGATCTTTCTCTCATTCATCTCCCTCTCCCCTTGTTTCTGTTCTCTCTCTCTCTTCCCCTCTATTTTTCTCAGTCTCTCTCTCTCCTTCATCTAACTCCACCTCTCTGTTCTGTCTCTTTCTCTCTCTTCTTCGTCTCCCTTTTTTGTTCTTCCCCTTCCCTTGAAGCCAGTTCACCTGAACCAGACCAGTTTGATCAGACTGGGTCGAACCGGTTAAGTTAGATTAGAGAATTGACTAGGTCAGACCAGACCAAACCAATTAAACTCAACTAGATCGAACCGGCCTAAACTGCTAAATCGAACCAGTTCAAACCACCCGAACCTTTTTGAACCGCTTGATAATTTACACTCGGTGTAGTTTCCACTTGTTCCCAACCTCGCTTGCCCTCTAGTTAACTAAATATTTGTAGATATTATATGAATATGTTATGATCTAGGATCCTTGAATTTCAAGTCATAAGTGGATTTACATAATAATTCAGTTCATATGTTATAAGTGTAGAATATATAATGTGAAATTGTTTTTATTATTTCTTTATATTCAATCTTATGATCAAGTATTTTATTTATTTTTTCATATCACGATGAAATTATTTACCATGTTATATATGATTATATTTTGAGTTATACATGTAATAGTTATATCGTGTATGTTCATGAACAAGTTATATGTTTACTCATGTATATGTGATAATGTGAATTATGAATATTAATTCAAGTAAAGTGATAAGTAAACAAGAAGTAGACTTAGTTATATCCCTTGGTTATCAAGTAACAAGATTTTTCACGTCATGTTATCAAGTTATACGGTTAGGTGTCATCATGTCCATGTTAGTGTCCTTAAGGTTTAGATAACTTTAAGTGACATCAAGTTTCAGGACGCCCAATCTGTCATGTTCATGTTCATGTTACAAGTTCATGTTCAAGTTGATATGAACCCCACTGACGATTTACGATTAAACCCGATAACAATGATGGTTCAAGAACCCTAAGAACGTGTAAGACAATATTTTTGAGCCTTAACCCGTCTAGCAAGATAAGAACTAAGACTACGAATGATAGAAACGCCACACCAAGAAACCTAAGGAACACTCAAGAATCAAGGTGATAAGTTTGGTTGTTTGGACGCCACAAAACTGACTTGATAAGTTCAAATAGTTCTTTTATGAACAAAGAGGACACGCCTCACAATAACATAAACTTGTTTTCAATATTCATAACATCATAACATCCTTACAATTTTCGTGGGTATCATGTTTTATACTTGGAACAACCCTCCAACAATAGAAAAACATTAGTTTCATATTTGAAACAACACCAACATTAAAGTAAACTAGTTCCCACGTTTTTAGACTTTTTTTCACTAATAACAATAAGTAAATATCATTAATTACTATATTCAATGTATTTAAGCATAACCAACTCAAACTAGATTCATTCCCCTATTTAATAACCTTCAAAATAGTTTAATTCATTCCCTTTCATGGCTTTATCTTGATGAACACATTTTTGTAGTTTCTTTATCCTTTTCTATTTCTTTTAGTATGCTAATTAAACTCTTCAATTGCCTTCATCATGGGTAAAGCCTTGACTTTCATTTGGACCCACATTGGGTTTCAATTTTCCAGAATCATTCTAATTCTTTTAAATCAGGCCATTAAGTGCTCTCTTGAAATTTTGGGCTCTAAGTCTTGTAATTGGACCACTAGGGAGTGATAAAGGGTCTTGCTCAAGTTCAGCTCCATTCGTGCATGTATAGTCAACCCCACGCCCATGTTATGCTCCTAGATTCACATCACAAGTTGTGAATCAGTTCTGGTTAAGTTGTTAATCGAGGAATATGTCTAGTCAAATTATGATCAAGCAAGTATAAGTATCAGCATGTATAAATACAAGTTCAAGTTATATGTTAACCATGAAATCGATGTGTTATTACAAGTATTTTATGTGGCCAGTGAACGTGTGAAATTAAATTTGTATGAGTTATATGTTTACATTTATGTCACGTGAAACTTATTAATATGTGAGTTTAGTAACTGAGTATTTTTAATACCGACCCCCTATAGATGAATATGTTACAGGTGATGACGAGCATCAGGAGTGAGGGACTGTCATAGACAGCGAGAATATGAGATTTTTCATAGTTTATGATTATATGATGTTAGAAACAGATTTTCAAGTTTAATTGCTGTTGTTTCAAGAATTTTATGAATTGCTATGTTTGACTTCCATGTTTTATGGATTTTCGTATTCGGCATTATTACAGTTTAATGAATCATTTAATTTAAATTAATGAGTTAATTTTCTCTTAAAATAGTTTTATGCTTCCTCTATTTAACGTTAAAATTAGGGCGAAATTAAGAATTTCAATTTGGGGATTTTCTCAAATTAGAATTTTAATTGAATTAGGGCTTTTGAATTGTGAAATTTCAAGCATGTTTAACCATCGGGGATCAAGGCGTTACATAATGGCTACCTAAGTTAATGGTTACCTATATTAACTTAGGTAATAGGTACATAAGTTAATGGTTACCTATATTAACTTAGGTAATAGGTACCTAAGTTAATGGTCAAAAGTAAATTAGGTAAGGGCCTATTCTATTGGTTTTGCTTTTCTCTAGCTTCTCACATAAACATTTTCATGCAAAAGTAACTTAAGGTCTGTTGAATCTGATTTAGGAAGCAATACACGTGTCTGACAGGCCTAGCTACAAACCTACACAACACACGCAAACAAACTCAAAGAACGAGGATGATTGGGGGTGGTGGCCTCGCCTAAGGGCATCTGAAGCATAAGTCGGAAGTCTGGTAGTATTTGGGTAGGAGTTTGGTATCTTAATTATCACTTACCTTTTCCTTGAGCAGGAGGGAGTTTTTATGCCTGAAGCCCAATGGGAGGAAGCGCGTAGGAGAAGCTTGGGTGATTTGATGTCTAACTTCATTAATGGGTGGGGCGGCATTTAATGTTGATGTCCCCCCGAGCAGACATAAAGGAGGGCCGAGGTTACTTGAGGGAGACCCGTTTGACATGGAAAGCGGTGATTGGATGGCTGAGTCGGGGTCTAAGAGAAAGAACCCACCCCGATACCTACTTTCGACGTGTAATGATGATGCTGACATCAGGTGGTTACCCAAACTCTCAGGCCTGCTACTCATGCCCAGTGCTGTCTATGAGCTTTGCCCTTTTTTGACTGTCCTGTTGTGGGTTGATGAGTTTAGGTCAGGTCAGATGCCAGGTTCATGCATCAGAGCTTGATCGACTTCTCATACGACAGAATGTGATGGCGCTGGGACACGCGTTACTACCCCATTGGTCTTCAGAAAATGCCCATAGCAGCTACCCCCAGTCCAAGACTCTGCGTGGTCCTGCCCACCCAGGTTTAAAGACTTCTTCTATATTAGATTTTTGCATGAGCTGGTGACACATGTCGAGGTACGAGGAGCTCCATTGCTTCAAGCGATTCATACTTGTGTTCAATTTCGTTATGCCGGAGCGCTTACGATGGTCAAATTAAATGCATGAATGTCCCTTGAGGTGATTGGCCCATGTGAGCGTGCCTCCTTATTTGAAATTTAAATTTAGCCGCCTCTCTGGAGTAGTGGCAATGATAGTGTGTGGGCCACGTGAAGAGGAGGGTGAGGGTCATGCTATCCGAGTAATTGATGCATCTCGCATGTCACTTCAACAAACGAGTGAGCGACGTTTGGGTTCCTCAGCTAGCTCCATTTGTTTGTGAACTGACGATTTTCTCGTTCATTGGATAATTTCAACCAGACTCGATCACTACTCTATTCAAGGCCTATAAATGGTGGTTTCCCTCTTCTCTTCATTTACTTTGCCCCTAGTGGGAGACGAAACCCTTGCCAAATCACCTTTTACCCCCCCCCCCC
>QANY01002466.1:216838-230703 GCA_003255025.1 Datisca glomerata
CCCCCCCCCCCCCCAATCTTCTTTTCCCTTCACGGAATCAGGCATCCCTTTTTCTTCCCTTTTCTCCCTTTGTCCCTTCTATCTCTTCGGCTCCGTCTGAAGTTTCTCTCTAAAATTCGTCAATCGGGGCTTTTATCCCCTTCTTTGTTGCACTCAGAAGCCATTTTGGACGTTGCATGTTCCTGTTTCTTGCCACCATTGTTTTATTGTGGTAGGTCTCTTATCTTTGTTTTCTCCTCCCATTTTTCTCTTTCGTCTTCATTTTTATATTTTCTTTAAGTTTTTCATCATGTCTAGGGGTTCAAAGGATTTTATCAACCAGATGGAGTGCATCAATGCACTGATTGAGGCAATAGACCTATGCACTAATTCTGGGACCCGTGCTAGTTCAAGCTAGGGATGTCAATGGGGCGGGGTGGGGCGGGGAAGCTTCCCCCATCTCCATCCCCACTTTAATATGTCTACCACATCCCTGCCCTATTCCCCATTTATAAAGATATCGGGAGGGGATGGAGAATCCCCATTAGGATCTGGTTACCAACGGGTTTTTCATCTTTCTTTAAGCTTAATATTTATGTGTAGAACTTTTCAGCAATGGCCTTAGATGATGACAAACATAAAGATGATGATAATGAATAATGGTGATAAGAAGCAATGAAGATAATTTATGAAAAAAATAATATATGAATCAGCTTATTTAACGGTTAACATAGCTAGTGTAGTGAGAGATTAACAAAAATAGAGTTAGGTTGTGTTGTGACATAGAATTATAGTTTCAATATAATACATTTTTTTTCAAATAATACATATGTAAAAAATAAATGTGTTGACTGAACATGAGGAAACTACTAGAAAGGAAAGAAATGTGTATGGCAAGAAATCATTGTTGGAAGGAAATTATGAACGGGGGAGTTCCTCGAGTGATAGCGGAAATACCCCGCTCATATTTGATTAATGGATTTGGAGTATGGAAAATGCCATTACGACGCCCATGTCATCTCAATACAAGTGGAAACTATTTGCTGAGAAAGGTGCTGATCGATGAAGAGAGTGCTGTCAACATTCTCCATCGGTCAACACTTAAGAAAATGTCTACGGGAGAACGTGAGTTGCAAGGTTCGTCACAACCCCTGATAGGTTAAATGGAACCGTGAGCTACTCATAAGGGATGATTTCCCTCTGAATCAGTGCAGAACCATTCAACTACCTCACAGAGTTTATAGTGTTGGACACATCATCTCCCTATAATGCCATTCTGGGAAGAACCTGGCTGCACAAGATGGAAGCCGTACCATCCACCTATTACCAAGTACTAAAGTACTCGTCTCTTGATGGGATCAAGACCATAAGAGGATATCCAGTTGCTACCTGGATCTACGCCATAACCGCACTAGAGTCAGCAAGAAAAAAGAAAGTGGAAAAGAGGGAAAATGAGCTAGCGGTTGCTAATGAACAATAGCAATCATAAGAGGACACGCTGGTGGGCCCGAGGTGCAAAGTGGGAGAAGAAACTGAACCCATCTGCTTAGATGAAGAAGCAGAAGACAACTAGCATTGGGGCCCACCTAGAGCAAGTAGAAAAAGAACGCATGACGGATTTCCTGCGGAAAAATAAAGACATTTTTTCAACAACAACCCAATAAATGCTAGGTATACCAGAAAATATAATATGCCATAAGTTGAATAATGGTCCTACTGTTGGGCCAGTGAAGCAGCGAAAAAGGAGTTTAAGGCTAGAAAGGAATATGGCCATCAAAGAAGATTTTGACAAATTGTTAAAAGCGGGCTTAATTAGGGAGGTCGATTATCCAGAATGACTTGTAAACGTTGTCATGGTAAAAAATAAGTACGAGAAATGGAATAGACTTCACAGACCTGAATAAAGCCTTCCCCAAAGATGAATATTCGCTGCCAAGAATAGATCAGATGATAGATGTCATCCCGGGACACGAGCTTCTAAGCTTGATGGATGCCTTCTCAAGATACAACTAGGTGAAAATGTTCCAACCTGATCAAGAAAATACATCTTTCATAACTGAACAAGGTACTTTCTATTATAAAGTAATACTTATCGGTTTAAAAAATGCAGGTGCCACCTACCAGAGGTTGGTAAACAAAATCTTCCAAGATCAAATCGGGAAAACCATGGATGTTATGCTAGCAAAGAGTTGTAAGTGGTAACATCACATCAAAGACCTCAATGAAACCTTTTGAGTGGTGGCGGGGAAATTCTTGGGTCACTTGGTCACAGAGCGGGAAATTAAAGTCAACCTGGATCAAGTAAGAGCCATAATGGAAATGAGATCCCCACGAAATTGGAAGGAAATACAAGGTTTAACAGGAAGATTGGCGGCATTAAACAGATTCCTTTCAAGATCAACCGATAAATGTAAGCCTTTCTTTGTGAAACTGAGAAAGAACTCCGCTGATGAGTAGGATGAGGAGTGTGAAGAAGCTCTCAATAAAATCAAAGAGTATTTGACAACTTCGCAACTATTGTCAAAACCGAAACCAGGAGAACCCTTGTATTTATATGTAGCTATTAGCATTGTTCTTATCAGAGAAGAGGAAAGAAAGAGGAAGTCAGTCTCCTTCGTTAGTAAAAGGTTGGTGGCAGCTGAAACTCGTTACAAGACAATGGAAAAGTTGATACTCGTCGTTGTGGTAGCTGTGAGGACGCCGAGGCCCTATTTTCAAATGCACAGCATAAATATCCTGACAGGCTCACCAATCAAAAGCATACCACACTCAATAGAAGTCAGCAGAAGAATGGAAAAGTGGGCAATTGAGTTAAGCCAATACAAAATCCATTACGAGCCGAGGACATCAATTAAAGGGCAACTCTTGGCTGACTTCATGGTGGACTTCACTGTTGATGCAGGGAAGAAACTGAAAATGGATCACAAATAGTTGGAAACGGGACATGGTAACTGTACGTTGATAGAGCCTCAAACAACAAGGAAGCCAAAGCGAAGGTGGTATTAAGGACCCCGCTTGGTGAAACACTGGAGCACTCCATTTCGTTTGGATTCAACGCCTCGAATAATGAAGCCGAATATAAAGCTTTGATAGTGGGAATCTCTTTATTGCGAGAATGGGAGGTAATAGAAGTAAAAATATTCATGTGATTCAATGCTAGTTGTAAAACAGGTCACGGGAGAGTATACGGCAAAGGATGAAAGCATTATCAGTTATTTACAATGAGCAAAAGAATTACTGAATCAACTAAAGAATTACGAGATCCACCAGGTCCCAAGAGCTGAAAAAGGGCACGTGAATTCATTGGCTAATCTGGGATCTTTGCTACAGCTCTCACAAAAATGGAATGTGCCAGCTGAATTCCTTGAAAAACTAAGTATCATAGTGAAAGAGGTGGCGGAAGTAGAAATTGAGGAAGAGCCCAGATGAAAAGATGATGTAATCCGCTGCCTGAAGGAAGGGATCTTGCCACATGACAAACTTCGCGCAAAGAAAGTCCAGCAGCAAAGTACCAGCGAGTACTTGATTAATGCTTCATTATACAAGTGATCTTTTTCAGGTCCATATCTAAAATGCCTAAGGGAGAAGAAAGCCAGGTACGTGTCCAGCAGCAAAGAGTGTACGGGAACCACACCGGGGGTAGATCTTTGGCCCATAAGGTACTAAACGAATGATATTACTAGCCGAAAATGCATGAAAATGTCAAACAGTATGCAAGGAAATGCGACAAGCGTCAACGATTTGCGCCCATGGTAAAATTGGCCCCAGGAGAACTCAACACTATGGCAAGTCCTTGGCCATTCATGTAGTGGGCTTTGGACATCGTTGAACCACTCCCCGTGGCACCCGCTCAGAAATGTTTCCTACAGTTTGCCATAGATAATTTCACTAAATGGATCGAAGTAGAGGCCTTTGCTAGGATTTGTGAGGAATAAGTAAGAGGATTCTTATGGAAAAACATAGTATGCAAGTATAGAATATCTCGAGTCGTAGTTTTTGACAGTGGACTTCAGATCACTGGTGGAACGGTGAAGACCTTTTGCGAAGACCTAAAAATTACCAACCGATTCTCTACGCCCTATTACCCACAAGGAAACGGACAAGTCGAGAGCTCGAACTGAATTATACTTGATGATATGAAGAAGCACCTGGAATCAGCAAAAGGAAAATAGGTTGAAGAATTTCCAGCAATATTGTGGGCATACAGGACTACTACTAGAAAGGGAATGAGCGAGACACCATTCGCTCTAGCCTACAGAAAGGAAGTAGTGATACTTGTGGAAATCCCACTCTGAGGTCAGAACTGACTGGACAGCAAAATGAAGAACTCTTGAAAAAAACCTCGACTTATTAGAAGAAATGAGAGAGGCAGAACTCATGCAAATGGCAAATTATAATCTGAAAAGAAAAGCCTACTTCTGGAGAAGAATTAGAAAAAGGGAATTCTAGAAGGGAGATCTAGTTCTGAAAAAGATCTTTCAAATGGAAGGGAAATTCGATCCATCATGGGAAGGGTCATACATTGTCAAAAAGGTAGGTGGCAGCGTATACTATCATCTCACAACTGAAGAAGAAATAGAATTGACGAATACGTAGAACGCCAAGTATCTTAAGAAATATTTTGTTTAACTTATTAAATGTTGCTGCAATGAATAATTTTTCCCGTGGTTTTTTCCCGCAAGGATTTTTCACGTAAAAAACTTGTGTAAACTATCTCCCTTATCTCTTAAAATTAAATCTAGAAGTAAAAAGGCTGGCGACCTAAAAGCCAAAGCCATTGAGAGCGGGAAAAACCTTCTCTCTAAAATGTGGAAAATAAAAAGGTCGGCGGCCTAGAAGCCATAGCCCTTGAGAATGGGAAAAACCCTATCTCAAAATGTTGAAAAATGAGTATGAGAAAACGGCGATGACCCAAAAGCCTAAGTCTCTGAAAGTGGGAAAAACCCTCTCTCTAAAATGTGAAACCTAAAGGCCGACGGTTCAAACGCCTAAAGCCTTGAGAGTAGGGACGTCTTCTCTTTAAAAATAAAGAATCAAAAGATCAGCGGCCTAGAAGTCAAAGCCCTTGGGAGTTTGAAAAATCTTCTCTCTAAAATGTGAAAAATAAATCAAGGAAGCAAAGGAAAAAAGAAGCAAATAATAAATGAGACAAAGTGCAAGGAAACAAAGAAAGAAAAATGGCATAGTGGCAAGTCCAAAAAAAGAGATAAGCGGGACAAAAGGTCACATCCATCTTAAAAAGGAAACCCAAAAGTCAACGCCTCTTGAAGCGGATAAAGAGAAAAGCTGGTAAGCAAAACCACTGTAAGTGGAAAATCTTCCAAAAGTTGTTGATTTTTTACTAAATTGTTGCTTAAGTGTTTAAAAGGCAAATAATAGAAGTTATTAAAGGAGGAAAACCTTAAGTCCTAAATTGCTTGTTAAAAAATATTTACCAAGTGTTAAACTGTTAAGGAAAAGAACTATAGTGTTAAACTGTTAAGGAAAAGAACTACTTGTTGATTTTCTTTGCTAAGTGCTAGAGAAGTTAACAAAGGAAATGACAAAGAATGTTAGAGGAAAGAATTCATTTCATTGAAGATCTGAAAAAATACAAAATGACTCAAAGTACAAGGAAAAGAAAATGCAAGTACATAAAATGAAAATTACATGGAAAGCTCAAAAGTTTAGGCTTCATCAACAGGGGTGACTTCAATGGCGGGCGCAGATGAGTCAGCAGCCGCCTCCTTTGCAGCAGGAACACCCTCAGGAGAAGCGTCTGTTTCGGCCTTCGCAGCATCCTCGAGAGAGACCTAGGGAGGGTTATTCTATTTCACATCCTTGTATCCAGCAAGATAAACTTTCTCAGCCTTGTCAAACAAGTCTTGGAAGCGTCTTCAGTCTCTCTCTCTCTCCGCTCAGCTTCATCCCGAGCTAGCTCTGTGGCAGCCAATCTTCAGGTTTTCATAGGAAGTAGTCTGGCACCTCCCGGATTCCTCAAGAGCTTCCTTCGTGGCCTTTAGAGAATCCTCTAACTTGGCAATTTATGTTGCCGCTGGCGCCGCTCCCTGGGCACACTCTGCCTGGTGATGCTCGAGAACGGCATGGGAAGCTTGAACTTCATTTTTCCACTGAGCCATAATCTGCACATTGGCAAGGATGTGTTTTTTAAGGTTATTGTGGAAAATAATGGCCTACAATGCACACAAAAAGGAAAGATAAGATGTTAATAAAGATAGATAAAGTAAAGGAAATAAAACGAAACAGTTGAGTAGAATACCTTCATTAAGCCGTTGTTGAGAAAGTAGAGCTGGTTCCCAACCGTCATGTTGCAGGCAGTGGCCATGTTCGCATCAAATTGGACCCCATGAAGCATGATGTGTGCTGAACAGAGTCATTCAGAAAGTTGACAGAAGAATCTTTACCCCCTCTTAGAGATCCAAAAGAGTGAACAGGCTGCGGAAACGTCTCCACCCTTACACTGGAGGGTCTTCACCTCATCCTTGAGAGTGGGAAGAGTGAGCAGGCTGCGGAGGAGGGGGAGGAGAGGTTGAACGCTACTGAGAACCTTCCTCGAGGGCCACAAGAGCAGAAGGAATGACCGAAAAAAGATTTTTTGGGGTAGCGAGAACATCAGCAAGAGCAGGAGGAGGACTCGATGTTACTCGAGAGGAGATCGGGGCTTCACGCCTTGGATAGACATTTCTTTCTTCCGTAACGTCCCTAACAATCGTGCTCTACAAACTCCTTGACATAACTACACTTACAGTGAAATTTTAAAGCAAACTTTCTCATTTTGCATCCTCCTGTTCAGACCCAGAGAAGATAGAAGTACTTGAAATGAAAATAGCAGAAACGCAAAGAAAGTAGAAAATCAAAATACCTCTCGGGAGCTCATGAGAAGACGGTTAAGCAGACGAAGATGGTTGAGCAGAAGTGGAAGTGGCTTGAGCCGCGTCAGGAATGAAAGCAACGTTGATTTCCCATCGGGTCAAGAAGGTCGTCCGATTCCCGTCCACAATGATGAAAGCAATGATAATCTTCTCCTTGGACTCCCTGGAAAGGAACGGCGACCTATTCCTATTGTTATCTGAAAAAAGTCAAGGTCAATTAAAATATATATATGTGTGTGTGTGTGTGTGCGCGCGTGTGTGTGTGTGTCTGTGTGTCTGTGTATGTGTGTGTGTGTGTGTGTGTGTGTGTGTGTGTGTGTGTGTGTGTGTGTGTGTCTGTGTGTGTAATAAACAACATAAAGGAATTAAAAATAGAAATCAGAGCTCCAACAACTTACCGAAAACTCCTCATTTACGGGGAATTGTCCAGCGGCCATCACCGCCCCAGTTCCCACCAATTTGAATAAAATCATGTTCCCAACCTTTATCCCCTTTTAGGGTTGCCGTTATCATCTTCCTCGTTTCAGAACCAGGATGAGGTGCGAGATATTAGCACTAGGATTCAGTACGGTATTTGATTATATAACAAGCTCGAAGCTCATCAACACCTAAATCTAAGTTGTGTCTTCTGTTTAAGGCTTTGAATCCTAAAAGTATCCTATAGGATCTAGGGATGAACTGGGAATGAGCCAGCCCTACTGTGTAAAAGAATTCTTGAAGGAAATGGGAGAAAGGAAACTTAAGCCCTAGAGCTATATACATTTGGCTGAGGGTAATCTGGTATGGGGGCCTACACTCTACACTAG
Source organism: Datisca glomerata (assembly GCA_003255025.1). Taxonomy (NCBI): domain Eukaryota; kingdom Viridiplantae; phylum Streptophyta; class Magnoliopsida; order Cucurbitales; family Datiscaceae; genus Datisca; species Datisca glomerata. The sequence goes on from QANY01002466.1 coordinate 224,496, forward strand.
GGTAACTACACTCTCCCAAACTGCAAATGACGTCGTATGGAAAGGCATCCCTATGGGAAGCTATAAAATGATCAAGCTCAGCTTGGGTTCTAACTAAAAAACCTATCGGTATGGCCGCGAGCCATGTTCAAAGAGTTTTAGGTGAAAGGAATGCTAAGAGAATATTACAGAGAAGAAGAAGAAAGAGGCTTACCACGAAGAATGAGGGTAGGGAAGAAATGGGTAGAGAAGAGCTCTTCAATAGACTACAGATTTGAAAGTAAAATGATTCACACCTTATAAATTTTGAAAATGGGAATTTGAAAAGACGTTTTTGTGAAGCTAAAAAGACAGAACCTTCACCTGCACTAGCGACTGACATGGTGACAGCTAGAAAAGAAAATGAAATAAAACGCACGCTACATGGAATAATTGAAAGCGAGAAGCTAAAAAGACAAAAGGAAATGATAAAAAGTCGTTTTGTAGAGGGAACGTTAGCGAAAGCGGGAAACGAAGTGACAACTCAAGTAAGGCACGCATCTCTCTCTTATATTTAATTAATATTATATATTTTTTATTTCCAATACTTGTAGGTTCCCGATGGATGACATAAAAATAGGAAGTGATTGAACAAGTCCCTCATAAATGCACACGAAAATCAAAGTTTCTCATCATTACACATCAATAAAAAGATTTTATTGAGTGTAATGGGGGCAAATGAATAGGAAAAAATCCACTGATGACACGTGTACAAAAAGGACCAACCAAAGGAAGCCGCGTAGACCGTCGACGTGGCAAAATGGAAGAGCAAGCGGGAAAGATAAGCGGGAAGAAGGAAGCCACAAAGTTCGTTGATGTGGCAGGGCATGAGCATAAAAAGGAAGGAAAGAAGACCCATTTAAGGGTGGTTCAGCCGTTACAACCGAATTCTCGTAAATCTGGGGGAATATTCTGGCAGTTTGTCAATTATGCCTGTAAATCCTCCAAATCAAGTTGTAATCTCTTGGTTATGGTTGAATTCCCCTAAAATACCGTGAATATTAATTCTTAGGAGAAAATTCTCATTTTAAGTGATGTAGCAAGATCATATGAGCAGACTATAAATAAAGGTTAATTGTAAATAAAAAAAAGCGATACAATCTATGATTAAACCATTTTTCTTTGAGCATTATCTCTCTCTCATTTAATTTACTTTTTGAGTGTGTGATAGAAAAAATCATTTACATTCATCAAATCACTATTAGTAAAGTTCTTACCAAAAGCGTTAAGAGAAATAACAATGCTATTGAAACGTGCAAACATGTCTTCAATGCTTTCAATTTCACGCATCTTAAACATTTCATATTTATGTATGAGAATATCAATCTGAGAGTCTTTAATCTTAGAGTCTTTAATCTTTTACAGATTCACACATATAAATACGATTATATTCATTTATACTTAAGGCACAATATAAGACATTTATCACTTTACCATTTAAAGATAATTTACTTTTATCGTTCTTGGTCAAATTTCATGATTTTGGAACGTGAGGACCATTTTCAGTAATTTCCCATAAATTGTAATCAAGGGATTGAACAATTTTTCAAAAATTAAAATCTACTTCATCGAAAAATCAAGGTTTTGAAATTAATTGCCCTTATTGAAAACCAAAAGACGATCCCATCGCTCAAGACTATTAAGTCTTAGATATTTGAGCATCAAGCTCTAATACCAATTGTAGCGTCGATATGACACCTCTTTATTAAGGGAAAAGTCAAAATGAAAGATTTTAAAATTTGAAAACTAGATAATTTATATCAATAAACAATTAAACAATAAATAATAATTATGCAATTGAATAATATGCGGAATCTTAAGCGCGTAGAATACATAAATAAAATAATAACGATGCAGGATGCAGAATAGTAAACGTGCAAGAAGCTAATACGAAAAGTAAAGTGCAGGTAAATGTAAAGAGAGTAGGAAAGAGAGAGAATCGACTCACAGTATTTTTATGTGGTTCAGGAAAACCTATCCCTTCGTCCACGCTCCAAGGATCTCCCCTTCAAGATTTTTTCCAACATCTACAATGCAGCTCGGTCGAGATCTTCGAATCTCTAACAAAATTTCTCACTCTCTCAAAGAGTAGATCTCTCAATTTTTTGCTCACAATTTGTAGTAGTTTCCCTCTAGAAAATATCTCAAATTCTCGCTCAAAATATAAGTCTCTCAAAGAATGAAACACTACAGAACTTCGTCGGAGAAGAGTTGAGAGAAGTGGAGAGGTGTGTTGGAATGAAAATGTCGTCGGGTTTATATAGTGTTGAAAAATCACTATTGAAACCGATCGGACCGGTTGGAGAACCGGACGGACCGATCGTCATTTAAGGAGGATTTCCTTTTTGACAAACCATTCACACCGTGTTCTCCACTACTCCGACCGGTTTGCGCAATTATGCAAGTAATTTTCTTTTGCGTAAACCGATCGGACCGGTTCCTAATCGCTCCACCGATTTTCCACGGAATGACCGGATTGACCCTAAAATTTGAGTCGGTTTGGACACCGAACCGGGAATGAACAGGGCTTTGATATTTTCACATGATTCTGTCTGGTTCGATATTCTACGGTTTGCTTCATGATCATTTTGGTACAGTTCCTAATTCCTTGAAGCATTCTGATTCAGCCAACTTTGATTTAGGTCATTTGGAGTTTGTCTGATATACTTCGTGCCCTTCGTAACATGTCATGCGTATCTCGCCATTTACAGTTTCGATTGCCCTTTATTCTTTTTTCATAAACACTTACCATTAATTTAACCTTGTTTTCATATTATTTAGAACATACACATTTAATTAAAATATTAGTCCACGTATTATTTGGCAAAATTGTCACCTTGGCTAGGGTCAACAAGTAAGGTCACATAATCTTTCTTTTCCTTTCGCGTCATGGCCATAGCGGTAGTTAATTCTCTTATTGGAGAGGAGGAGGGTTGATCCTCTCCCATGTCATGAATCTCATCGGAATGGGATGAGGACAGTGAACATATTTTTCTTTTAGCGGAGAAGGTATGGGTCCTAACTATTTTGGAGGGAGGGAATGGCTTTGATGTCGTTCCCCACAGACGACGTCAACTGTTGAAGTTGATTTACGCAACTATACACGTGTCTGGCGGGGCTGGCTAAAAACATGCACAACATAAGCAAACAAACCCAAAGAACGAGGACGACCGGGGGGTGGTGGCCTCGCCTAAGGGCCTCTGATACCTGAGTCAGAAGTCTGGTAGTATTTAGGCTGGGGTTTGGTATCTTAATTCTCACTTGCATTTTCCTTGAACAGGAGGGGGTATTTATACCTGAAGTCCAATGGGATGAGGCATGTAGGAGAAGCTTGGGTGATGTGATGTCTGACCTCCATTAATGGGCGGGGCGGCATTTAATGTTGATGTCCACCCGAGCTGACATAAAGGAGGCCGGGGGTCACTTGAGGTAGAGTCGTCTGACATGGAAAGCAGCGATTGGACGGTAGAGTCGGGGTCCAATAGAAAGGAGCCACCTCGATACCTACTTTTTACGTGTAATGATGATGCTGAGGTCGGGTGGTTACCCGAACTCTCAGGTCTGCAACGAATGCCCAATGCTCTCTATGAGCTTTGCTCTAGTTTGCCTATCTTGTTGTGGGTCAGCGAGGTCAGGTCGGGTCAGATGCCTGGTTCGTGCATTGGAGCTCGGTCGACTTCTCATGCGACTGAATGTGATGGCGCTAGGACACGCGTTACTACCCCATTGGTCATTGGGAAACGCCCATAATAGGTTCTGATGCAATTGGTGGGTTTTTCATCTCAAGTAATATTAGATTATATATGAGCGAAGACCTTGTAGCTCAATGATCGTAACCGAAGCTTTCAACTTTTAGGTTCAAGGTTTATCTCAAGCAATGTAATTCCCTCCACCCTCGATAAAAAAAGAGATTATACATGATCGGAGAAAATCCAAGCACGTCAAACAAAATCTAAATCAATATCTAATCAATTTTTTGAGCTAAACGCAAGATTAGCCTTAGTTAAGTACTTTTTTCTAATAGGCCATAACTAAGTAATTGAGGCCTAGATACTTTGACAAAATGCTTAACAAAATGATAGAGATTTTTGGTTATACGTAGGGGTCATTTAGTTCACGCAATCTAAAATAAATATCACAATTTAATTGTTGGTAATTCAATAGCTGATAGAATGTTATTGTCAAATTTAGTTGTGTTTGATAACCCTTGAAATGATGGGTGATAATTTAGAATCGCTATGTTTGATATAGGTTACATTTTGTTATAAATTTCTATGAATAATAAAAAGTTTCTTGAACGCCCTTTCAATTTATGCAAAAAAATTATTTTGCCAGCAATTTTAACACTAATTTTTTAATTATGTTTGATTAATATTTAAATAAATTAATAATGTTAATCTAAACTTTAATAAAATTAATGTTGATTAAATTAATAAGACTGTGAAAAAAATAGGTGACATTTTCATATGAGAGTATGAAAGTAATTTGTTTGATTAGAATTATAATTGCATCATAAATTAATATTGCTCTCATTTTGTGCTGTAATTCAACCACCTCAAAAAATTATATATTAAGATTTGTAAACTAGGATTGTATCCTAATTTACGGATTACTCAAAAAAAATATGATAATTCAATTACAAAAGAATTATAATAAGATTATAAAAGATGATACTGTAAATCAAATAGACTTACAACGAACTAAATTATAACAGTCCATTGTTCATTTGCTATCCAAAATTTGCATCCTCCAAAATAGTCAACTATATGAATTCTCCAAGAATGCCATTTGGGAGATGCTAAGCAGTTGACCCTTTGGCTGATGAAATTCTCCAAGTCTAGTGGGACTAAAAAATAGAATATATAAAGATCTTCCATTCTAAGGTGAAATTGTCAATGCACATTTACTGTCTTACTCCAAATATGCCTTTAAAATTTTGTATTAACTTAAGCCAAACTCCAAATATCTCTTTCTAGAAAAAAGGTATACGTTCACTTCATGACGAATGCCCTCTTTTTTAACTTCAGCTCAACTTCCAAGATCCTCTTTTTGGCAATTATTGAAACTTCCCCAATTATGAAACTACAAAAAAATGGACTTATCTGAGTGTTTAGTAGACATTAAACATAATCCTTGGGATAAACTATCTAATCAACAAATCCCCAACAATAAATAAATAAATAATAGAGCTCTTCACAATCTCCGAAACATTGGAACTACTGAAGTCATTCTTGTTATTAAATATTAAATAAACACTAAAAGCTTTGTTAATTTTCCTCAAGCAACTATAAATATGATCAATAAGACGGGCTCACCTTAACCATCAGAAGTAAGAGTAGCAATAAAGCAGTCTCTTTTTTATGTTTTCAGTATTTGATAAGGTTAGTAGATGATGGATAGAAACGCGATCTTTGATATCACCGATTGTGCTCGTGTCCGTAAGTGGAAAATCAGGGAAGAGAACCTAAACCGCCGTTCAAACACGGCAGTGCTTTTCTCTGAGAATTCAACTAGCTCAATTGAGTCAGCATCCTCGTCAGACTTGCTAGATGATGTTTCTTCATGCTTCTCCTCTCTTGATGATTTCTCTGAGATACTTGCCCAGCTGCCCACCAAGTAAGTTCCTTGAACCAAGAGTTACCTATGTACCCAACCACTACTTATTTCGGGGCCTGAAGTTATTCTTTTTTTGACTTGCAGAATAGGGCTCTCTAAATACTACAAAGGAAAATCACAGACATTTACATCTCTCTCCAACATAAGGTGCGTAGAAGATCTTGCAAAGAAAGAGGTTCATTATAAAAGGAAACCGAGTAAATCATCTCACGGCCCTAAGGGTGTCATATCAAAGGTCAGAAAGAATTCACAAGCATACTTAGTGACTAAGACAGGTAGTTTCATGTCGGAGATAGAATTAACAAGCACCTCTGCACCAGATTTGGAAGCAAATTTGACTGTTGGGGGAATTTCCCACACTGTCCCTTTGATTCCAAAACCATGACCAATTTGTTCTTGACAGGCAAGGACCGTGGAGAAGCTATATGCTACCCTCTTAACAAACTCTACAATGGCATGCAAATCAAATCAATAACGAAGTAGTTCTGTAGATTATAATTAAAGCAAACCATAAGAAATAGTTCACATTGTGGCATACAGCTAGCTAGAAAGGACCGGGGGGGGGGGGGGGGGG
>QANY01002466.1:230718-317861 GCA_003255025.1 Datisca glomerata
GGGGGGTACTGCACAGGTGTATATACCCTCAAAGTTTTGCTGAAACTAGATGATTTAAAGAAAAGGTATGTGACCTCTCGGAAGAGAGCAGGAAACTTGATGACTAATGTGGTCTGTCTGTAACGAATTTGAGTTACTATTCTAAGTGACTACATCAATCCTCTTCCAAAACCCAACTTACGATGTAAGATCATAATTCAAAAAACTTCCACATGCTTCTAGTGTACAAGAAATTGGACTTTACTTTGTACGTCGAATATTGGGAGGGAGCAGCTCAAAATGAAAAAAAAATGGTGAAATTTATTGATCTTCAACAATATGCCAAGTAATCAATAGTAAATTTCATGTCTGAACATCTTTGGCCCAAATGGCAGCGAAAGTAACATTCCTGCCATAAAAGGCAATTTCCCAATTTCAAATATGAATGAGAAGAGAGAATTACTATGACCAGAGAGCGTTACTATAACATGTCTCAATCAATAGATAAAAAAATGACAACTCCCAGGCCATTTAGCTTGCCTCACCTTTTGGCAAAAAGAATGACACTAAATAATGGAGATAGTAACACTTGGCAGTCTTGAAAATGGATATTGAGAGATGTTGCAGCCTCTTACCATCACATCTCAGAATGCATACCGATAAATAGCGTCAGCTACACCATCTTCGTCATTGCTGAGACCAATTAAATTAGCCCCAGCTTTTGCCTTCACTGATCCATTGCTAAGAGCGATTCCCAAAGATGCCAGCTCTAGCAACTCAACGTCATTTTCCCCATCTCCGATGGCCATTATCTACAAGTTAAAGAATTAATAAGAATAACATTCTATCACATTGTTCACTAGTCTCCATGAGGTCACTCTGATGTAGGAACATGCAGAATGATGTATGAATGTTCCAAAAGACTAAAGATCCTTGAAAAGTGCATGGTGATGACGTGATTTCAGAATTGCCTGAGGGGACGCTTAGAATATATTTAAGTTTTGGGATACCCCTGTACTTTGCCCCAAAATGAACTTACCCTCCTAAATTTTATCATCTTTCCTATTGGCCCTTCAATTTTCTCCATCCATCACAAAGCTCCCCTCTCTGACCGTCAAATAACTGTTAAATCAGCGCACGCCTAATTTTTTTTCTAATTATACCATTTTCTTCAACCTTATAAGCTACCCATTCTCATATCAGCCACAACTGGATCTCCATCTTCATTGATTTGTCAAAATTTTGACAAATTCTCCTCCAATTTTAACAACGGTTTGGGTTTCATCTTCTTAAGGTTCGGTTTCGTTTCCATCAATCGTTTCATTTTTCTTCTCCATGAATAAATTGGGCTATTTTTTTAAATTGATTTCTACCAATTTTTTTTATTCTCCTCATTCATGAATAAAAAAATCGATTAGAAAAAATAAAGGAGAAAAATAAAAATAATTGATGAAAACCGAACCTGAAGGAGATGAAACCCAAAAAGTTGCTGAAACTGGAGATGAATTTGTCAAAATTTTGACAAATCAATAGAGATGGAGATGCAATTGTGGCTGATTTTGGATTAAAAAAAATATGGAAATAGGTAGCTTATGAGGTTGAAGTAAAGGGGTAAAATTTGAAGAAAAAATCAGACGCGTGCCGATTTAACAGCATTTGACAGTCGTAAGTTGATGGATGGAGAAAATTGAAGGGTCAATAGGGAAAGGATAAAGTTTAGGGGGTAAGTTGATTTTAGGGCAAAATATATGGGATTCTATGATATTAACCCTTAAGTTTAAATACCGTCGAGTTTGACAACAATCTTCATAGTCTAGCGGGACTGGTGAGACAAACAAGAATTTTCTCAAGACGATAACAGGAATTTAAGGAATGAAGTTGGTTGCCCATACCTCCTTGGCAGTGATTCCCAAATGATCAAGCAACATCTTTACTCCACTTCCTTTTGAGGTACCAGGGGGAACAATTTCAAGCATATCTGGTAGAGCTTGAACAACAGTGGCACGGTCCCCAGTTGCTTCTGACCAGTATGGGCGAAGAGTAGTGGTAACTCCATCAGCAGTGTCTATGAAGATAAGTTTCTACAAATGCAGAAAACTCTAGTAAACTTAAACCAGAAAAGCTAAACAAATGCCTTTAAGATAAGTGCTTCTCCAGCATATGGGTAAATAATTTTCAAAAGGCTTAACTGGACTTGCACATTGCATGATGCATTTAAAAGAGCGGATCAATATATTCACATGATCCATGTAATGTTGCAACAGAAAATGCCTCTTGTCCAGCTGAAGGTAAATAGTTATACTATTCCAGCAAGCTATCAACAGGCAACATAATTTTTCTTTTTCCTTTTTTGTTAAATTGGGGAAGGGAGATTCCGACATGGGTCCTATTTTAAGAAGCAATTCAATTCTCCTTTGACATTGTGCATTACCAAGTCTGCTTGATAGAAAGAGAGATTAGAATGGAACTAATTCGATCTACCACTTGAAGCATACCTGTATTTCAACAGCTGACATTAGTTGCTCAGTAGAAGCCATGACTTCTGCCTAAAAAGATGTTCCCTGTGATGTTAGGTATGAAAAGAAGACCTTCCATTTGTGACGAAAAATTATACGCTAAAGGAATAAAATTCTCTAAGGTACCTTTGGCTCATGATATGTGGTATGCAGCGAATCAAGAACTGGGTGATCAAAAAGAGTTAAACAACGATCTTCACTGAATGCGATCAGAGGAACTTGGTTCTCCAATGAATATAGACATGCCTGCATTGCACAGAAAATAAACGTCTATATCAACAAGGATATTCTACTAAACCAATGTAAGTCTCTTTATACGGTGTTAGGCATCAAGTTCATAACACTGCAATCTCTTCCATTTGAGCCTTGAGGAACCCACAAAATTGTTAACTAACGTGACCCTCCATCAAAACCAACTATTAGTGGAGTGGTATTACCTCTCTGCAGACACCTGGGTCTAAGTTCCTCCTGAAGATCTCCCGGCCCTGTCTACCATAAACAAGCAGTCCCTGAAGCCGATTAAGGCACAGACACCAAGTAGTTAACGAAATAAACAATTGACTTGAAACAAAAACTATGTGATGCTTAGAATCATAGACCAGATTACATTCATGATCGAAATTGGGAATTAGTTTCCTAAAAATATTGGTGTTAATGACTGTTCCAGAGGTTTTATTCCGATTAAAAAATTAGACATCTTAACTATTCCATTTCCAGTACATGACTGTTTTTTCTTTTCTTCCAGTACGTGATTGTTGATAAACTAATCTAATTTCATTTTTAACAATAAAAGAATTCATCGAAATTTGAGCACACACCACAACTCTCCAGCGCAGTATAATTTATTGACCAGTATAATCTACTAGGAAGTTCCTAGTAGATCATAGAAGGATAAAAATTAACTTTTTGTATGAAATCTGAAAAAACATAAACTATGGAAGTTACAACAAGATCCTCAAACAAGAATGCACCTGATAAAATTAAAAACATGATGAAAGATCAAAGAAAGGAGAAAAGTGTACCTGTAAGAAAACTCCAGGAGAAAATTCTGAAGCAATTCCATCTTTTCCAGCTAAGCCAACCATCTTTAAAATGCTTATTGCAGCTGGACGAGTCTGTTCCCGAGATCAAAATTGACAGCTAGTTCTCAGAAACTTCTCAAGGAGAAACACAATCGAACAGAAGAATGACCATTAACACAGAAACATTAATGGCAACTAAAGATGTCGGAACCCTAACAAATATGTTATAAGATAAACAGCTCTTACTTTTCCAGTGGCTATCACCAATTTCACACCCGTTGAAGAAGCCTCTCTCAAAGCCTTGGCAGTTGTCAAACTAATTTGACTTCCACTGTTCAGCAGTGTACCTTGATTACAAATTAGACAACTATCATATTTAACAATAACTAGCAAAACATTAGGAGCTAATTTAAATGTGATCTTACCATCCATATCACAGAAGATATAGCTGAACTTTGGTCTATAGAACCGAAGACTGCCTTCTTTCTTCCTGTCTTTAACATTTCAACTGTTAGATTGTCTTTCTGCAGATTAAAAACGGCAGGTCCACAACTATAAAATTGATTACTGATATGTAAGCACAATGATACAATAAAAAACAGATCAACGGCGAAATTACCATCAGAAATTTCTGTCTGAGAATTTACATTAGTCCGAGCATCATATGCACTCTGAATCAGTCCTTTTCCTTTCCATCCAAGACTTTTCAAAAGAAGTTCTTCCTCCTTCTCCATTTCCACTTCAGCCACTTCGCTAATCTCATGATCAAATCCCAAAAGATGCAATAACCCATGGACCTGCAGAATACTCATTTTATAATGGAGTTTCTCAACATGATAGACGTCACAATATTAAACAACTTCTTTAACAAATGGAATGTGACGACCCAACCCAACACCTATAACCCTCGACCTATGACAAAAGAAAGTAAAATGAATTGTGTGAGACGAAGGTTGGAGAGGTCACAGTCTTACTTTAGTATCCTTGAACATAAAAAAATTTTAGCCCAAAAATTAGAAGTCTAGATTTCCATCCATAAGATCCTACCATTGAAAAAATGCCATCCTCCCTCCCTCTCTCTCTAAGCAGACAAGATGCAGCTAATGTGACGTAAGTACATATACATTTAGAAAGAAGGCAAATAGAAAACTCCTAACCGACCAAGAGAATGCGTATTTCATCAAGAAGAGTGTGCCCTCTTTCCTCGGCTTGTCTTGCAGCTGTCTCAACAGAAATGACAATATCACCCAACATAAGCTGCAAATGAAAAAAGATGTCAACTATATGTCAAAATAACACTTTAAGCATTGTTATTACATTTGAGTCCTTACAATAGGAAGCTTAAGTTCGGGGACATGTTGGGACATGGAAAGAACATCAGTGGCATGATCCTCATCCCTCCATTCTTTATTAAGCTTGCGTATAAACTCATCATTAGATAGTAGCAGAGACAACTCGACACTGTCAAAACCACCAACATCATTTATAGCAGTCTCTCTCGTCTTATGCCCTGAATCCTTTAAACCATCTAATGCTTGTTTCAACGCCATAGGAGCATTTAGACGGAGCATTTCTGCGATACTCTGAAGCATTGGGGAAAAATAAAAAATTTTAATAACCAACCAATAAGAAACTACTCATCTGAGATTTATATGATATAATGCCAATATTACATACAGCTGTGGAGACTTTTAAATTTTAATAGTTAAATTTTAGTTTAAAGGAGGAAAAGTTTTCCAAAACGCAATTTTGATCCCGACATACTTCTGAACATTAAAAAAATACTCTCATCGTAAATTACTTTGTTAAAGAACGGTAAAAATCTAGATCTTTTCCTTTTATCAACTTAAATGACCAAGTAAAAATCTATAATTTTTGTTAGAGAAAAGTAATCGAGAATCTGAATATATGCTTTTTGCCAAGAATATTACCATACATTTGAAACGAGAAATAATACAACACAAATGGAACTGCAACATGTATATAGTGCACAAATATATTTCTAACACCAGCCCATAATTCTTAGTTCCCTGTTTGATCAATAGCAAAATATACCGAATTTCCAATTAACTGTTCTCAGAAAAAATAATTTCGTGTTCAATAAAAGGCAACATAAGCGGGAGTTCGCAGAGATTGAGATACCAAAACTTCAGGGTCTTCAGGAAGATTTTCTTCGATGCAAATACTGACATTGAGCTCCACCTCCTTATCCTTGTTCTTTGGGACTCGCCTCCTCACCTTCCGATAATCTCTCTGCCCACTCCAAACCCCTCTCCGAGGCCTTTGAACCTCACCGTCGATTCCGCACAAAGCACGGAATCGCCGACCAAATAGCGAAGAAGAACTTAAGGCGGAAACACCGTGGAAAGAACTCGCATGAAAAACAAAACCTAAGTGCGAAATGAATCGGTACGAATCGACGGTATTGAAGGTGAAGCAGGTGGGAAGATGGGCGGCGCGTGAAAAAACCCGCGCCATGTTAACTTGGGAGGGAGATGGAGGATGAAGGACACGGAGAATAGGGGATATGCGGGGGAGCATATGGAATAACGAAGTTGAAGAAGTAAAGGATGTGAAATGTTCTTGTTAACAGTGACTCAGCGAGTAGTGGTGATGAATTAGTTTGATTTTTGAGTGTTGTACACTAATTTTGAAAAAAAAAATATTTGAAATACGATACTTTTGAAGCTAATTTTAAAAATAAGGTAGTTTAAAACACTTAAGACGAGATGTCTTTTGCAAAAAAACGTCTTTCACATTTTCCTTTAATATCTGGGACCGAAAGTAGAAGCTTATCACACTCCGCGAAGAAGAACGCCTTAGCCCGCGAACGCCTCCCTTCCCCGCCATCGATTGTGGTTGAAGTTTTACTGTCATTTCGCTCACATCACATCCTCTCACTCTCATTGCACGAGAGTTGCAGGGTGTCATGAAACAATATCAACTACATCTATTGCAACACTTCGTCAGTTGGTGAAAAATAATTTCCGATGCGATGTGCATTATAGAGAGGTATGGGAAGCTAAACGAAAAATAATTGTTAAAGTGTTTTGGTGATTGGGATCAATCTTACTAACAACTACCAATATTATCGAGTATGCTTGTGAAGTCGAATCCTGGGACTATAGTTCAATGGAAAAATAACATCGGTGCATTTGATGTACCATTTTTTGTGATAAGTCAAACATTAAAGTGCATTTGATGTTCTTACCTTTACTATAAGATTTTGCTGAGGCTGGTCAGTATAATTGAGGTAGTGCATGCCTTGCATGGTTGTATAGGGAGATGTGCAAAGACATCCATAAAAATGCTTCTGATATTGCTGACCCACTGGTATTACTGCAATTATGGGCATGGGACCGATTTCCATATTTGGCACCAGTGAGGTCGCAACGGGCAAGACATGATAATATCGGGAAAGACGGTTGCATTACATAGACTTAAGGGGGAGAAATGAACTAAATTGGGGCATCCAACATCAGGCATACATTGAGAGTGGGATGAACGTAGGAGCACACATTGCTGAGGGGCACACAGATGAACATGGATATGGCAATTCATACATGTTATAGTATCAGAGAATCACATGGCGATACATAACTCAACAGTGAGCATTATATGATTTAATGGTAATTTTTTTTATTAATTTATGTAACTAATGAGGCTTATATGGTCATTTAATAAATAACTTATATAATATTTTTTTATCTATGCAGACGGAGAGTTTCGACGATATTAACAATTTGACACTTGAGGATACTGAGTCGTCTTGGATAATGCCTCGAATCCGTAATGTGTGTGAGACAGCCGCACAAGCAATAAAGACAAGCGAATGTGGCTTATCAAGCTTTTTTGTCCCGAAGGCATGGAGTACACAACTCATCTCAAGAAGTCAACAAGAATCGTGCGTGCCTCGAAAGAACCATTTATGTCTCAGCAAGAGCCATACACATTGCCGGGCTTTCATACATTTGGAGGAGAGTCGGTGACTCAACTTGGTTCTACTTCTAAACCATTTCATCAATCTCAACGGCATAGAGGGAGACGAGCTAGTGCTCCTGGAGGAGGAGGTAGAAGATGTGCCCGAAACTCGCCTATTGTGGAAGATGCTCCTATTGTAGATGAAGAAGACCCACATATTGTGGAGGAAGATTCGCTGCTTATTGTAGAGGAAGAAAGTGTAGCAGCAGCTATTATGGAGGATGGTCCATCATCACAAGTAACTCAACTACAAACATATGAAAGACGTCCAAGAAGAATGAGAAGACGACCACCGTGTTGAACGTGATTGGTTTATATTTTTTGTATTTGGATTTTTGAAGAATGATATAAATGTAAAGTACTAAAATTTGTTAAAAAAACATGTTGTTTCATTGAGAATGTTAAAAAAACATGTTGTTTCATTGAGAATGTTAAAAATGTATGTTGTTTCATTGAGAATGTTATAAAATGTTCTGCAGGATAGATGATTTTTGTATGCAGGGTTGTATTGATAATTTTTGTAATGTGGGGAGTATCTGCACTGAAGGCGTCTTCACAAAAAACGCATTCAGGCTGCACTGAAGGCGTCTTTTGTAAAGACGCCTTTTGCCAACTTAAAGTCGTCTTCACAAAAGATGTCTTCTGACGTGGACATTTCTACTGTAGTTTTGGAATTAGTTTCAAAACTAAATAATTTTCAGAATCTATTTTTAAAAATACATTAAAGCCAGAAAATACCTCGAATTAGTTCTAGTAGTGACGCTAAACCCCTATGTCACGACTAAGCTTAACTATCTGGCTGATTACTGAACCCATTTACTTGCTAAACTCATATGAGAATCACGTTGCATTAATTGACACCAATTCAGCTTCACGATCACATTTTGAGTTAGTGAGTTCGAATAATAAATAGAATTATAACTAGCTATGTGTTTTGTTTTACGCACGGATTAAATAATTAGAATTTAAACTATTTTGAAATTAACACAATAATATTACATCTAAAAATTAATTAATTTATAGAGAAATGTATATACCCAAAAACATACAATTAGACAAAGTAATGAGTTGAAAAACTGTTTACAATAAAAAAATGAGAAATTGTGATAGCAAAAAAATGAGCATAAACGAAATGCTCAAGATAATAAACACATACTTATTATCTATGTCAATATAAATATTAATAAAAATTCAAGTTTCTTCCTCATATCAACTTATAAATATTGAGAACTTCGTGACGTTAAGTTACTTTCATTACAATTCCTCATGGATTTTGGTTTTTTTTTCGTCTTCCCAAGTTGCTTTCATTTTTCTAATTTGTCATCATTTTTATCCAATAGCTTTAGCAACGTAAATTAAAATATATCATCTATTTATATTTCATATTCCATGTACCATTAGTTAGTGTACGATAAATGGCCAATTAATTACATAATTTTAACTATTAATTTGGTAAATTATGTGTATAGGAAGCAAAAAACACGAAATCCGTTATATAATACCTTGAATGGCAATCAAATAGAGAAGGTTTACTAAATAAATAAATAAATAAAATTACTTAAATAAAATAGATACCTTGATTGTTGAAATTAATGAAGCTCCTGATAAGAGAGGAAAAACTAGTGAAATCAATTCAGTGAGGATAAAATACCATTAAAAACTTAAGCTAAAGTTAAGGTTAGATAAGCAAAATTGTGAAATAAAAAAAATTACTGAAACAAAATATATACATTGATTGTTGAAGTTGACAATGCTCTTGATAAGAGAGAAAATCATCAGTTAAATCTACTAATCAACGATAAAATATCATTGAGAATGAAAATTAGAAGTTAAGGTTTGATAAGCAAAATTATGAAAACATAAAATTGTTAAGCAGTGCCCTACAAAAAAACAAAAGAAAAATAATAATAATAACACCAATGTTTTGTTTTCATAGCACTATGAAAACAACACTGGAAAATTAAGAAAGGAACTAAAGAGAATGTTTTGTTTTCATCCTCTATTTTCATAATAGGATTTGAATACAAACGGAAAATTTATAATAAAGCTACCCAAAACGTTAATCATAATTATGCAATACTAAAGGGCTTGTGCTATGAAACAATAGATGAGGGTAATGGAGAAGCGATTAGGATTAAAAGGTGATTGGAAGAGTGACAAAAACATGAATTGGAAGAGACTAATGGAGTTACAAAACATTAATTGGGGGGTGGGTTGACATAAAGCAAGAGAGAATTAATTGGATTATTGAGACTAAGTAAAATGAAACATAATATAATTAAAACAAACATATTATAAAAATTTGGACGAAAAAAATTTGTATAATTAAACAGCATAAGCAACAGATTATTTGTAGTTTTTCTTTCAATATTAAATTTTAAGTAATAATATGATACCAATGGTAAGTGTTTTAATATCTAAATGAAAAATTAATCACACATAATCAATTAAAATAAAACAATAAATTCCGTATGCATATTCTCATAAATGATTTAATTACAAATAATCTTAATATTTAACTTATTTTTCATGACTCTTCAATCAATGAGTTGCATGAACTCATTAATTATGCATCAACTCTATATAAGTAATATTTATTTCTATTTAATATATGAATATTTTAATATTAATTCATTAAACTACAATGACATGTGGCTCAACTAAAGGTAATGAAAATTAACACGTGGCGGTATTAGAGAACTTCATACCTAACTTTATATATATAAATAAAAAATATTAATTTTGAATAATTTATAATCTACAATATATATATATATATATAACACGTACGTTGCACACGGTATAATATTTGAATATGTATAATATTTTCATTGCATGATTCAATATTATTTATAGTAGAAGAAAGATTCAAACTAATGATAAACTACTGAAATTTGATTAATTGGTTTCTTCTTGTAACATGCATAGATATGAGAAAAAAATTATTTTATAACAAAAAGAACCGAACAATTGAGAGTAAAATATCAAAGTTAAGTTTTAAAAAAAAGTCAAAATTAAAGAATCAATAAACACAAGAAATTTAAAAACCATCATAACTAATCATTCATAAATCAATTAATTATTAATATATCAATCAATATATCAATATGATTAATTATTTTTATTTAATTTTATTTAGTAAATCGGTTCAACATATGTATAAATATGTGTCAGGCAATCATATTGAGGCATATCAAAAAATAAAAGATAGCAATGAGGCGTATCAAAAAATAAAAGATAGCAATAATTTTCTTCTCGTGTGATACTTAACCTACTATTATCAATTAAAATTAATAATTAATATATCAATAAGAATACTTAACATATTTTAATTTATTTTATTGAATAAACCAATTTAATGTATATAAAAGTATACGTGTCAACCAGTCACATTTAGGCATATCAAATAATAAAAGTAGTATTGGAATAATAAATGATATCTTATATAAAATCATTTATAAAATGACTATCGTGTCGTGTTACTATTAATATATTATTATTAATCATTAATATGTCTTCTGAATTCTATGATTAAATTATGAATTCTCTATATTCCTGAAAGACCAAGTTCTCTCTCTAATCTTCCTAACCATACATAAGAATTTTTTTAACATTCTGTGTTATTTTTGCTTTAGATCTACAATAGTTTTTATATCTAATATATTTACTTTAACGTTAATATTAATTTCAAAGTATATGTATATTTTCAAATTACTTTAACACGTATGAAGCGCATGTTTTTCAACTGATTCAATCAAATTTATTAAACAACTTCCAACTCTGCTCATGCTTTTATATTATCAATGAAATTAATCAAGTAGATAGAGAATGTAACAAATATTATAAATACATGAAAATTAAAGATCATGAATATATAGATTTTATTCTTTATGTAATTTTTCGAGGACCTTAATCTGTTTGATATGAATAAGCTCAATTTTTTAAGAATAACGATTCTTAAATTAAGTCTTTATCCATAAATTGTCTATCACACTTTTCACATGTTTCCTATCACATTTTTCACATTATTCCGTATCGCATTTTTCACATTGATGGTTATAACTTTGTTCACATATTGTTCACTTGTACATTTTGAAGCCTATAAATACCAAGATGTCATTTTCATTTTAACACACCAATAACTTCAATTCTTTCTATCCTTTATATTTTCTTGCTCTTAACTCACTAGATTTTTTTTTTGAGTTTTTCACCTTGCAAAGTTTTTGAGTGAGCAAAATTATCTTTGTGAGCTTAATATTGTGAGATTAACTCTTGTGAGCGTATACTTTATAAGAGATTACTAAGTGTCAACCAAGCAAGTAATGTAATAGTTTGATTGACACCCTAAATCAACTGAGATTGTAAGGTTTAGTTTTCACAAAAAAAATTAAGAGATTAAAAATCTTCAACGAGGTACGCGTACCAAACCATGTTGCATTTCAAGTGCCACATCTCTTTTATTTTCGTATACTTTTGTTTCTTCCATCTTTGTCGTGCCTTGCAATTTATATATCCGCACGTTATCGTAATTATTTTGTTTGCACATTAGCAACATGCATTTGTTCCGCAATTATTATTATTATTATCATTATTATCATTATTATCATTATTATTATTACCAGCCAACGCTACTAGCTCTGACAGTATTTAATTATTATTTATTAATTCATGATAAATTGAGTTTCACTATTGATCTTTCAATTAACACTTGATAGTTTATTTGCCGCTAAATTAATTGCTCGGTTAATCAATTTTGGTACTTTTTATTTCAAGAAATGTTGAATATTAATTTCATATAACAAATGGTGGCTGAAGACTACGAGATCATGCTTGCACGCCGGTCTCGGTGGCGACATGCTCTGCATCATTAAACTTGTTATTTATTCATTATTTATGGCTGCATTTGCATGAGATGACACTTGTCTAATGAAAATAAATGTTGTAGTTACATTATTTTATGCAACTAATTTGCGCATATTTAATGACCGATTGCGAGGCCAGAGCAAAACGTTCAGAATTTAATGTTATTCTCAGCATTATGTGGCCTAGGAGACACCAGAAACCGGAGAACTCATCGTCTATGAAAGTGCTATTTTTAAATATGCATATTATTTAAGAAAATGGATTTCAATTTTTTTGTATGTTATACTAATATTTACATTGAAATAAATACATTTTAAATGTTAAACAAATATTACATTTTTCTTCGCTCTATCAACTTTGCATCATTCAAATTTGCATATCAATGCAAAGTTGATAGAGCTACTCGAAGAAGAACATGGAAGATAAGGTAAATCTAAAATGGTGTGAAATTAATGAAATGCAAATTATATGAACTAATCCAGAATGAGATAGTTTCGATGGGTAACT
The DNA here is from genome assembly GCA_003255025.1 of Datisca glomerata. NCBI lineage: Eukaryota > Viridiplantae > Streptophyta > Magnoliopsida > Cucurbitales > Datiscaceae > Datisca > Datisca glomerata. Next base: position 243,587 of record QANY01002466.1, read on the forward strand.
CATAAGTCTAAACGACGTTGTTTTGACTATTTAACTGTAGGTTGACTTCTTTAGATGGTAACGTTGTTTTTAAATAAAGAATTAAAGTTAAAAATGATAAAAATTAAAGTTTAAGATTATAAATGAGAATAAATGTAAACTTGAATGATGATTTTACAGCTTTCTCATCACCCCGATGGCGCTTCCCTGGCAGAACTAGCTATTTCAATTCCGTTGACCACCTACTCAGCCCTACCTCTCACTTATTTCAAAATCAAAACTCTTCTCTCGACCATCGTCCTCGAGCCTTACCTAATCACCCCTACCTCCGCCGGAGCTCTCGTCATTGTCTATCTATGTTCCGCTGAACTCCTCAGCCCGAGTCCTAGGTGCAGTACAATCGTCTACAAAGAAGCAGTAGTGACATCGCAACTAAACGGCAACCTTGGGGACGTTACGGATGATTTTCTTGTGAGTGAAAACTTATTTTGAAAACACTCTCTCAAACGTGCTTTTATTCTATGATCTGATCGATTGGGTCCTTTTTTTTTACAAAAAAAAAACTTTCTTTAACACATCAATATGCGACTTCAAATTGCTGAATTGATTTCTGAATGTGCTGACATTTGATAAAACAATAAATTATTTGTCTTCTTAATCATGTTGATTTGATATAGCATTGATATTCATGATAGGTTAGGGTTCATGCTTTATTTTGTTTTTCAGTATATATTTTGAATTGGTAATTACACAAGAACACATTGCATAATGCAACAAGAGAATCGCTTTTGTTTCGAAATTCATAAAAGCTGTTTTTTAATTATATGTTCGCAATAAACAGAGAATGTACGAGTTTTTCTTTAGAAAAAGAATCAAAGAGTTGACAGGTAGATTTTTAGTTATGAATTTCAAAGGATTTTGAAATTCAAAAGTTTTAAATCTTTGGGTTAATGTGCACTTTTTGTAATGGCGTTATTGTTTTTACATTGCTTCACAGATCTGTTCATCAAAATACGACACAGAGAGAATTGTTCATAAAAAGGAAACAAAACAAAATAAAAACAATTAAGATTCAAAATATTACATAACTTTCAATGCCATTTCACATGAACCTTAGCACCAGCCTTGGTCCCCGCCACTGCCCTATAGATGCTCTGCAATGATGAACATTTAGGAAACATTTTCCATTACTTTCGAAATATATCGAGCACCTTAGGGTGTGGATCCATCTAGTGTGTCCGACTCATCTAAAATGCTTAGAAAATTTTAATTTTAGTCATATCATAACGTGTTATATATGGGGCTTGGGGAAATGTGAGGACAGGACTGTCGGCCTTAATAAAGAAGAGTCGCATTATTGGTCCCTTCTTGGTAATGCATACAAATAGCCTTCTTTCATGGTAATTGAAAGAGTGGTATATATATTTGTCATACTGCTTCAAGATGACTCTTGAGAACAATATAATCATCTTTTTTGTTGCAAAACCATGGATTGTTCTAATATTAAGTTAGTTATATTTATGGTTAATCATGATGCAATCCTTATTTTCTCATCCTTTCTTTCATCTCTTATTACCTCGGAACTCTTATTGACCATGGCCATGTTGCTTAGATTTGAAGGTATTGGGAGCCATGGCCCCGCTTAGCCCAGTCATTAGCCTTGTCAGGGCCAAAACTTAGGTTCTTCCAATGCCGCTATGTAAATTTAGCCTCAACACACGACTACATAGATTTGAACGTCTCTTTAAAACACAGGAAAAACAAAATGAAAGACATTGGAATCGATCATGTCATTAATGTATAGCTTTATTATCCTTTCCTTTTAAACAATCATCAAGAAGCGGGTAAAGCTCTTTTCCTTTTTGGTTTTCTTTGAAGATGGATTGATTTGAGTTGTTTTTGTGAAGAAAGATGTTTTTGTGAAGAAAGAGGTAAAAGGCTAATTCAATAGGATTGAATAGAGAAAAAGCACCTATTTTTCTATAGTCTTTCTATTTTTTTTTCTATTTTCATATTAATGATAGATGTAAATGTTGGTAGTGATGATGTGAGGAGAAAAAAGTTTAGGTTGTTTCTTGCAAAACATACGAAAGTTCATAAGAGCAAAGTCAAATTTATCCTATAAAACCATTAACCGCTCCGATTGAAGCAGGGGCAACCTGATAAAATCTAGGGGCTATAGGCGAACATTTTCAAAATTGAAGAAAAAACTAGTTTAAGTCTTCCATTTAAGTGTGGTTAATATACATTTGAAGTCAGTAAGTCATCATTTTATTCAATTTTCTTGTGAGGTAATTATTCAACAAGCAGTTATCAATTTTAATTTAATAAAACTATTTCTGAAGTTATTATTTTAAGGTAATTTTATATTCTAGTTGGAGAAAATCATATATTTATAATTTTTAATTCTAACAATAAATCTAACCGTACTTTAGCTCCTAACTTAGCTCGTTTGGGTTTATTAATGGTAGTCATTGGGTCGGTGAGTCCTTTCCCTTCCGTTGTTGCATCTCTTGTAGAAGATGGCGGAGCTTAATATTAATAGAAAATTTTCTTTGACAAAAAAAATCTTGTATAGCTAAGAGAAAAAAATCATTTGTATCATTAAACATGATTAACATTAGAGTATAAATTGACAAAATAAATGTTTAAAATATAAAACATGTCGAAGGGGCCTATGCTAATTAAATTAAGAGAAAGAGGCTCGTTTTTGGGCGTTGAAGAAATTAAAAGGGATACAAATGCTTGTTTTTAAATATAATTAATTTAGAGATATTAGAGAGATGATGAACTAAATTAAAAAGAAAATTGTAGTGTATAACCCATTTTAAGGTTTTACATGCAAGAATGGTCATTACATTTGTTACATGCAAGAATGACTACTTTGAAGTTTTAAATGAGTTTGGCTCTCTTTAGGAATAACAAAGGCACTTTAGCCATTATATAGTATTAGTTAGTGAGCTATATTTGTAACTTCTATTTCTCAAGGATATTTTTGCTTATTATTTCTATAAAAGGATAATTCTTGACAAAAGCACAAATTAAATACTAGAAGAAAAAAAATCTGGGTTCTAGACTTTAAGTAAAAGTCATAAAATAACAAGCCTTAAGTAAAAGTTTAAAAAGAAATTTAGAGCCTCTTCTAAGTGTGAGATCTTGTCTCAAGCCTAAGTTGCTTTAGGTTTGAGCCGGCCATGCATTGAAGTATTTAACTGACAAATGTTGAAAATAAAAGTAGAACTAACAAATGGTGAAAATAAAAGTAGGTTGATGAAAAGTTAGAGCTCATTGAACTTGTGATGAGCACCTCAAGTTTTATTCTTTAATATGAGAGCAACATGAAGTTAGATTTTAACAAAATCATTTTTAGGTATTATGATAGTGATTATTGTATATTTCGAGATCATTTTGGGATGCCAGTTGCGGAGGCGACATGCACAATTACACTTTTTATTATTTGTTATTGTGATTTATTTGCATGATATATGCAGTCTAATGAAAATAACTGTTGTAATTACATTATTTTGTATAGCTAATATGCGTATCTTCAACAACTGCGTGCAACGACATGAGCAAAATATTCAGAACCTGATGCCCTTTTCCGCATTATGCGGCCTACGAGCCACAAGAACCCGGAGAACCTACCGACTGTAAGTGTTTTCTAAAAAAAAAGAAATGATTTCATTTTTTTCTTATTAGTTTTGAAGGTGCGTGCTTCGCTCACTCGTTGATCACATTATTTAATTGTTCATATAATTATAGTATATGTAATTATAAAAGTTATGTGCGAGAGCATGTATAAACTAATAACACGACGATAATAATTTATAGAATATGCTAATAAAAATGATTATCCATAGAATAATGATACTTTAAATTGTAAAATCTATTAATCAATAATATATCAAATATTTCATAACAATTTTAAATAGTTAACAAAATATTATAAATAGAAAGCTCAAATATATTTTTTGACCTCAACTGTGTTTGATTCCCAATTTCAGTGAGTTTCGAATCTTGAAATTGTTTTTGTTATTGATTACTTTGATTTCATAATTAACATTGAATATGATTCCTTCTTTGAGTTCAATATTTTAGCAGACTTCGTGGATTGATTAGATCTAAGGACTCTTGATGGTGATAATTATAATTTGAAGCCTCATATTCTGATATTATGTAAGTAATTTAATATTGTTTCGATTTTTTCAATAAGTAATTATTAATACTTACTAGATATCTTTGCAAATCTGATAACTAAATGAATGGCAATCTTCTTTCTCTCTCTTCTTTCAAAATTTTACATTAGTCATCCTATTATTGGTACATGGACAACTTAACATACAACACAATGCACACAATTCCAACTCATTGGCACTACCTTATCTTCTTATCCTCAAAACCAATTCTCTATCTCATCAGTCCTCTTCTTCGTAGCCCTTTCCCACAAACCTCGTATCCATCAACTTCACCATTTTCATTTCATCTCTCAAAGACCAACGACTTTTGCTCTTCGATCAACTCTCGTAGCTTCTTCTTCTTTTGTCAAGCTTAGTTTGCACTATTTCTCATCCACACCAATAAGATATTTTCCAAGAAATGCAGATTTGGGTGTACATACATAAATTCGGGGAAGAACAAACTATAGGGCCAACATACCATGCAATCACTGACATAGGAGAAACCTAGCATTCCTCTCACCTCAAATATTATAAATAAATGATTTAAAAGCAAGCTAAATAATAAGGCTTTCAAAATCCTTTTCCCCAGTATTGGTAACTATCCACTCAAGCATTTGATCCCAGCAAGAAGCTCTGCAAATGAGGTTACAAGTTTGAGTAATAGTTGACCAAATAAAACTAGAAAAAAAACTAAATGATCTCAACTCTTAACATAATTACAACAAAGGATGCAGTCAGGATCAACAGTGATACGCCACTTAACAAGCTTGCTCTTGGTAGAAAGTCTATTCTTGCAAGCAAGCCAGCTAATGAAATTGTGCTTAGGAATATTACATGGAAACCAAACAAAACCTCCCCAATTCACCTTGGGACCATTCTGCCTAAGCACACAGTAGGCAGAAGAGGTAGAGAACCTACCATCAGGAGCACGGTCCTAAATCCACCTATCAAGAGTGGCTCTGAGATGGGGAGGCATACTGGTAGATGCATCTTTAATAGATATCAGAGTAGATGAGTTTATAACAACCCAGTGCCAATTGACATCCCTAATAACTATACAAACTTTGGTTTCCATAGTCCAGCCAGTGTCAAGAGTGAGGCACCTCCCAAACCTATTCAGAAGGACACCAAGCTTGTGCAAAGGGTCTCCCCATATGGAGTTTTTCATGCCATCTCCAATCCTAGCATAACAGTAATTAGTGAACCAGTTCTTGGCCTTGAAGAGCTTCCTCCACACCCAAGAGCAGTCATTTAGCACATTGAGAGTGAAAATACTGCCATTCTTAATGAGATGAGTGTTACACCATTTGCTCTAGATGGAACCATCAGGGTTGGTGATGAGGTACCGGTGGTGTTTGGCAATAGCTGCTGAGTTCCAAGAGACCAACTCTTTAAGCCCCAAGCCACCACACTCTTTAGGCTGACAGACATCCAATCAAGCAACTTACAGCAAGTATGCCTCATAGAATTTCCTGACTAGAGGTATTTACAAAAGATGGACTGAATGTCTCAAGAGTCTCTTAGGCAGAATAAAAACCCCAGTCTAGAACCCCTGAATAGCCATAAGCATAGACTGGATGAGTTGTAACTTACCAGCAAAGGATAGGTGCTTAACCTCCCAAGCTTTAATTCTGCAGGTAATCCTATCAACCAACTTTGCACAATCACTCTTAACAAGCTTGGTAGACACCAGGGGCATACCAAAGTACCTCATAGGCAATTAACCATCCTGGAAGTTTAGAAGCTCAAGACATTGAAGCTTGAGCTACTTAGAGACACTAGAGAAGAAAACCTGTCTCTTGGAAAGATTAGGCTTTAGGCTTAACATAAAGTAAAATAGCTCCAAGCATTCCATAGTAAGCTTAAGAGACTCAACTTTTTAGATGGAAAAGATAAGGAGGTCATCGATAAAACAAATGTTGACAATTCTGAGCTTTTTGCACCTCCGATGGAACTAGAAACCAGAGAAAGTAGTAGCATGTTGAAGCAGACCAGTGAAGGCCTCCATAATAATGACAAATTTGTAAAAGGAAATGGGGTCCCCTTGTCTCAAACCTCTAGCACCTTTAAAGTATCCACACATCTCACCACTAATATTGACAGAGAAAGAAGTAGAAGAGATACATGTCATAATCCAATTGCAGAAGGGGGTAGGGATCCCAATGCACTCCATAGCATGAGCAACAAACTACAAGATATCACAGTCATAGGCATTCATAAGATCAACTTTAAGGTCACATTTAGTATTATTATTGATCCTATGGTAGTTTCTGATAAGTGCTAGGGACAAAGAATTCTGGTTGTGGCTAATGACAGAAGGAAGGACACACTTCAACCTATTGGCTAGAATCTTAGAGATACTCTTGTAAATCATGTTACAACATGAGATAGGCTTGGAGTCATTCACAGACTGAGGTTGATCAACTTTAGGAACCAGAGACATAGCAATATGGTTGATCAAATCCAGAGGGCATTATTGTTGAAAAAGTCCAAAATAACACTGTTGACATCCTTCTCCACAAAAGCCCAAGATTTTTTTAAGAACCCAGCAGAAATGAAAAGCATCGTTGCAGGAATGAAATGCCTATTGGATCTCAAGCTCAGTGATAGGCAGACACATGTTAGCAACTTGCGCCTAGTTGATCTTCTTATGATAAGCCAGTTGGAAGACTCTCCAATCAACATTGTAATCAGTGCTCTTGGTGCCCAACAACTCAGTATAATGTTGCACATTAAGTCTCTTAATATCATCTCTATTGGTAACAGTGTTGCCTTGAGAATTTTGCAACTGCACAATTCTAGCTCTGATATCATTTCTTTTAAACAACTTAAGGAAATAAGCAGTATTGTTGTCTCCCAGACTAACCCATTGGACCTTGAATTTTTGCCTGAAGAAGCTACCCTCAGCCTGCCTAAAGGAGACAAAGTCTTGGAAAAGGTTTTTCTCAGCAACCTGGAGAACACTACCAAAGGGATTAGAGAATAAATTAGACTGGGCATGCTCAAGCTTGATTCTGACTTCAGTAGAGATATTGGAATAGAAGAATCTGTTAAGAGCTAGTTTGGAGAGCTTAAGCTTCTTATAAAGCCTATACATATAAGAACCATGAACATGAATGTTCCAGCCTGTTGAACATAAGGAATGAACTCTTCCCTATCAGCCCAAGTATTTGAAAGTAGTAGAAGGCTTAGCAAGTTCCAAGCTGAGCTTTAGGATGGTTGGGCAGTGATCAGAGATACCAAGAGGAGGAAAAAGAGCATTGGATTAGGGTAAGCCCTGATCCAAGCTTCATTAACCAACACCCTATCAATCTTGTTCATAATAGTACTCTGACCATCTTTTTTGTTGGTTTAGGTAAACTTACAACTCCTAGAACATAAGTCTTCAACCTCAAGGTCATTAGTGCGAGCAAAAAAATCAGTTGTACCTTCATCCCAACCTTTGGTGCCCCACATACTCAGAGGGGTGTTTAACAACATTAAAGTCCCCTAAAAGGACCCAAGGATGACCTTGGATAATGGAGATGAAGGGAACTCCAAAGCAGCTTTGTGAATATCGGGTCATGAAAGCCATATCCTACTATTATTAGCAAAGACATAGTTGGCAACACATGGCCACTGCCAAAGACAAATCTGCTCAACTTAGTGAATTTTCTCTCTTTTATCCTAGTCCCCAGAATAACACAAAAGCACACATTAAACTTGCTACATAAATTTTGTACCTCAGTATGCTTCAGAGGATTATTGAGACCTCTAATATTTCAAGCTACAAAACTGATCAATTTGAGGACGGGATGGAGGATTTGACCCTAGAGCTTCTCATGCAATCTGCCTTGTTGATGTTCTTAAGCTTAGCCTTTCTACCTATTTTCTTAGAATGTTTACTGGGATGTTAGGCCAGGGGAGGGCTGAGTTCATCTTGAGGCTCATCTTAGGGTCTCACAAACCACCTTTGGTTCAAGACGTTCCACATCACTATTAGCCTGAAGGTCCATGACCTCATCCTCATCACTTTCTGCTTGAGGGTTCATGGCCTCATCCTCATCACCAATGCAACAAAGGCATTTTGAACAACAATTTGAGTGATTGGGGGGAGGGGGAGTAACAGTAACCACATGATCCAATTTAGCATGGCTCTCCATAGCTGCAGGATCCACATAGGGCTGCTTCCCACTGGGATCCATTATTGTTTAGGGGCATGTTTAACAGAAGGTTTAGGAACAGGTTTCTGGTGGGACTTAGTTTGGGCAGACTGAGAAGAACAATCACGCCCAATCAATTTGCATTTGGAGAACCTTTTAGGGAGACCTTCACATTCCACCTTGACCTCAATGGATCTATTATCAAGTAAATTAACTTGGACTGATTCAATAATATCATCATGCACATCTACTTCTCCATACACATTCTGGTATAGGAGACTCTGGTGCCGTTGTCAGTCATAATGTCATCAAACAAAGGGGTACTAACAACACTAGCTAATCTACTCAGGCCATCACCATTCCAGAGCTCTAAAAGCACTCCCCAAAATTTAATCTAGACTGAAATAGATTGCATGACTTCTTTAGTGAGCTACATGTTCTCATGCTAAGATTTAATCATCACAGGTCTACCAACAATATGCCAAGGTTCCTCATCCAGAATAGAATCTCTTTGCTTAACAGAGGCAAACTTGAAAAAATAGAACCCAAATTCAGTGGCCAGGACCTGTTGAAGCCATCCCTTTCCCCACAATAGATGAGCGGCATGATTAACCATAGAAAATGGGGTCTCTGTCTATGAAGTACCAACAATGCTAGACCTCCAGGCTTGTTTACCTTTCTCAATAATGTTAGCTGAGACATTCACTTGGGTATCTTTGCCTTTACACAGAGGATCCACATAGGAAAATGACATCTTGCTCGGTTTCCTCCCTTTGACCTTCTCAACCTACGAAAACTTTAAAGGATCAGCTTCATGCTCATTCCCTTAACTCATGCCATTATCCAATAGGTTGATAGCGGACTCAACACCAGCAACAGGTTGTTCCTGCGCAGGAATATTGTTCACAGGAGCATTGTTTACTGATTTAAGGAGGCTATGATATATACTATTATGATTAGACTAGATGAGGCTTAGTGGATACCAATGCATGCAGGGTGACCTTTGTCCAAAGAGGGAACATTAGCACCTATTGAGGGGATTTAAGCCATTTTAACCAAACTGCTACTTTTGTCCCTTTGTTCAAGGTTGACCTCACCCTTGTCAACCTCTACATTTCCATTAGTTTCACACAGGTTAGCATCATCTTCAACCTCATGCACTCATTTTTCAACCTCTATGAAAGAGTTAGTAGCCACACCAGAAGAGCTTGGAGCTCTAAGACTTCCAGCCCATTTTTCACTCCAAAGTCTAGTAGCTTCCTAGACCAAGAAGTCCTTTCTTCCCAACACATTATTGATAATGCAATCTGGTTGGTATTTCAACATGGTTTCAAGGTTCTTAACAATTTGTTCTCTAGCCAAGATAATATTTTTAGAGACAATCTCATCATCCATAGAGAGCTCTTCCAAACCAGCATGAAGGAGTTCATCATCAATCATGAGGTTACCAGCTCGATCATCTGGACTCTTAGCCATAGCCAAACACTCCAAGGTGTCACCTTGTCCATCACCACCTTTAGAAAAACTAGTAACCTTAGCAAGGTCACCATTTAAACTAAGAAGCAAACCCTGGGAAATGGCTTCCAGGCCAACACAATCATTATGTAAACTTCCCTCATCATCACCATCAATGTCTATAGAGTTAACCATAGGAGAAGCTCCCTCCCAAGAGGGGGAGAAGCTGGAGAAAGACAAGCAAAGTAGAAGTTCTAGAGAGAATACTTTCAAGAAATAGATTATCTTGTGGATTTCGGGCATTGACAAAGATGACTCTTTCAAAATTGAAGAGTTGTGCCAATTCAACCTTTATAAACATGGTAGATTTTTTTTCAAAGTAACACTTTAAAATATGCGGGTCAAGAATAATGATATGCCTAAAACGGTCTAAATCTTAGATTGAGATCCTCTTATGTTTCATTCTTTCTCGATATATGTTCGTGCTTTCTAGATCGAACCTCTCAACTTACTCTTGATTTTGTACTGTATCTATATTGGCTGTATATTTCATGAATGTTAATAAAATTAAGGCATATGAATATATGTGATTTGTTCATTATTTTCTATAGTGGTTGTGGATCAAAGACATTATTTTATAGCCCGTGCCTCACATAACTTTATCTTGCTTTTGTCCTGTGTATAACTGTTTGCTCCTTTATATCAATACATAGAATATAAAAATGAGATAGACTATTGATTCTTGATTTTAATCTGCAATACAACTGGGAAAACCAACAATACAACACTATTTTTAATCTGCAAGACGGCATCGTTAAACACTAACAGTGAGTGTTTTTTCATATTCTTTGTCGATTAAAAATGGTTGTTTTCAAATCTTTATTTGTTGAACCTAAACCACATGACATTGAATAAGTATATATTATTATAGCAGCCCGTATTTTGTATTCAAGCCTATCAACCAATTTCGTATTGAAAGCTCAATGCAATGGCATCATTATGATTTCAATCAATACTGTTGAGTAAACATTTATCCAACCACTATCAAATTGAATAGTAGGTTTTAGATTTCCCTTCCATCAATCTCAGGTCCGACTCCTCAGACTCTAAAAATGAGGAGGATGTTAACATATGCCTAAATCATTTTATACATTATTTCAACACAGGTTGAATCTCAATGAGTTTCCCGTTGATTTAATCGATGTGGTAGATTAGTTTCTGGATTGGGGAACTTGTTAGTCTCGATTATTGATATTTTAGCGGTAGTTGAGAAGATATTCGTTTACATAAATTAAAGTTTTTGTGCCGGGTAGATTAAATGATGCAAGTAGAAATTTATATTAATGAGCACGATGTTCAAGAGTGGTACTATGCTTTTGTTTAAAGACACATTGTTAAGGCTTCTTCTAAATGTGACATTGAATTCTTCAAGAGTAAAATTGAAGTCTTCAAGTATGACATTGAAGTCTTCAAGCATGATTTTAAAGTCTCCAAGTGCGCACTTCAAGGCAACAAGTCCGAAATTGAATATTTCACGTATGCACTTGAAAACTTCAAGTAGATAGGTTACTTGAAGATTTCAAGTCCGAAAATGACGATGTGAACTAGATAACTTTCTTGAAAACTTCACGTATCTACATGAAGACTTCGAGTCTCAACTTTGACATTTCAATTCTTCAATTGAAAGCTCAATCAACAATGACTTTCTCAAGAAGAATTAGCACTACGTTCATGCCCTTCCATCTTCAAAATGTTTTAGTTTCCATCTTAGTTATTTTGATTATACATCTATGTTACAAGAAGACTTCAAGTTTGAACTTGAAAACTTTGAGTACTCAATGTCTTTAAGTGTCACCTTGAAGTCTTCAAAGGTGCCTTGAGGTCTTCACGTAAACATTTCAATATATAATCCATAATATATAAAATTGAGGAGGAGAATCATTTTAAGATAATTTTCCCACTTGTTATTGATACATCACCTAAAATAATCTTGTAATTTACATGTATCATTTAATAATTGGTTACTTAAAAAATTAAAATAAATTTATCAAAATAGACATTAATTTTTAAATTCATTCATCTATTTAATGAATTTAAAAAAACAAGTAATTAGTAAATGATTTTTAAGTTAAATTTATTTTGATAATGACAACAAGTTATTTAAAAGGCTACAAAGAAAAGTAATTTTTTCTTACTATGTTTTAATATAGATGAAAAGTTAATTATTGCCATAAAATTTAATAGATCGTTCGAAGATATCTAATCCTCTCATGTCTAATGGTATGTGATAAAAAAATATTATTGAACGAGCAAGAGATATTTCTACGATGTATGATTTTATGATATCACCTCAACATGCACAGATAAATTAATTATTAAGGGTAATTTTAGACTATTACTTTGAGTAGTCTTTTCATCTATAGCTGCATTTAAAATTCAAACATAGGCACTCTATCTTATCATGCACCTACATTGTATTATGGATGATCTCGGTCGTTCTCACCGACCTCAATAGTCCAAAGTTGCTAACAAAACAAGAAATAAACATCACATCACACTACTACAAATTTGACTTTTAATGACGGTGAAAAATCATAATTAAAATCTTTTAATGTTGGCGATGTCACTATCATCTTTTAGACTGTCATCTTAATTAATTTTTATAAAAAAATCGTCATAAAAGGGCCTTTAATCATGAGAAATCTCCGTCATTAAAAAGTTCACCAAATCCTAATTTTGGCCTCTTATGACATGGATTACTCGTAATTAAAGAGTTTTTATGATATGGCTCATGTGTATCTTGAGTACATTTTGGGTACTAACAACTTAATAAAAGAGTTTTCATGTGTGGGGGTGGGGGTGGGCGTGGGGTATTTCATTGTACAACCTAGTTTTTCTAACTAAAATAAATTTCTCTTTGTAAAAAATTATGTGATATTAAAAAAACTCATGAAATTCTTGATTCATATACATTTATCTATACTAAAAAAGTGTCGGTTCAGTTTAATTATAAAATAGCTAAAAATATAATCGAAACCTAAGTTTGGTTCTTAAAATGGCAAACCGAACCAACTGTTGACACCTAAAGAATCGATAGAGTTGACTCAATTAGGTTTGGTTCGGTTCAATAGTGGTTAGTAAGAGAGTCTAAACATTATATTAGTTCGGAAAGCAAAAGGGATGCCCTAATAACTGACAAACAAACCAATCATATGAAAAAACATTTCCCTATTTAGCATAGGACTGGCGTTCAAATCTATTACTGTACAGAAGGGTTTTATCGAGATAATTGGCTGACAATTTAGGAGTAGTTTGTTATGCTTGTATATGTTATGAGTGTTTACTCTTTGTGTTATATTTACGTGGTTTTTCTATAGTTCGAAGCTTGTATTAAAAATAACTCCGAATTTATATAGTTACTTTACAAGGTTCTTGCACTCTGTTCGTTAAAAAAGCCTATCTGTGGAGGCATTTCGAACATGTTTTTAGATTACCTTTTTAGTAAGGTTGAACCTAGTGTCATTGCCAGGATGCTTGTTTGAGAATCGGAAGGGTGAAGGACTTGGGTTGGAACAAAAAGTAATAGGATAAACTACGCCAATTAACCTCCGTATTTTTCTTTAATTTCACTGTCTCCTTAGTGTCAAAATGATGTAGGATATAAATTAGGGATAGATTTTAGGTTTAATTGTATTTTGATGTTCGATTTTTATTATTTTCAGAATTTTAGGTAGAATTGATTATTTTCCTCGTTTAGATGATATTTTAGGTTTGGAATTCAAAAATAAAGCTATGTATGATAATATATGGATTAGGTAATTTTAGATTTTTTAGTTAGTATTTTAGAGTTTTGTGAAGACTTTAAATAGGTTTCTATAGTGTACTCCGAAAATTAGATTTGTTTTAATAGAAATTTAAGAGTTTTCTCAGACTTTTGGTATTCGTGCGTGGATCAATAAAACTTTGATGTCTATTTGACTGGTACTTGATAAGGCTTCTAATTAGAAGGTTGTTTCCGATCTTCCGTCAAAACTTTGTAAAGGTCCCCCGTGCTTAACATATTGAAGCTGTTGCAATTTGAGCGAACGGCAAGGATCTGCTTGATGTGTCCTCTCACATAAAAATTTGGATCCCCCTTCTGTATATACTCTTCTAAGAATGAAGTCATATTATATTGTTTTTAAGAGTTTCAATTTGATGAAAGGATTTGAGCAAAAAAATAAATTGCGAGGCAAAACGATTCTTGCAAGGTACCTCTGCTTGAAATTATACTCTCACTCTAACGACAAGCTTCTAAATCACCATCACTAGTTCAAGTCATTGTTGTAATTCTTCAAGCATAATCCTAGTTTTGGAGACTGTCAGCAACAACTTGATAAATCTCGATCATTTATCCGCACATTTTTTTACATGCTTCTAACAATGCTTTACAGCAATTTCAGTGGTTAGTGTTTTAGGTATGAGCCCTCTAGCGTAACATTTGGATCTTAGAAATGATTTAATGGATCTATAAAAAAGTACCACAAAATAGTGGTGCCTCTAACCAAAACCAATAGGCTACCGCAAGGTTTTTCTGGTCGAAAATTATGATTCTTTTGTTCATTTTTTACTTCTCTATTTTCTTAGTCGAATTTGATGTATAGGTTGGAATGTCTGTTGTTGATATGGTCTAAGTCTCACCTGTAGAACTCAAACTTAAGGATGAGTCAGAAAAAGACAATGACTACTATCACATAAAGGATTAGTGGTTGGAACAATAATACTTGCAGGATGTCAATAATGAAGAAGCAAGTTGTCCCAGAATATAGAATGGATCTCATCTTTGATTTTCCCCACGCTCTCGTTGTAAAATATCGTATGTAGATAGATTAAAATAACTTAACAAGTCTATTTAACATACCTTTTGACCTTTCCTCTGTGACTAAAAATGCAAAAAGTGTTCTCTTGTTTGAAATGTGTCTCTTTGCAATTGCATATATCATTTAACAAGTAATAAAGTGGTAAATACAAGTCGATCTCCATAGGGACTAAATGAATATGCAATAATTATGTCCAAAGCAAAATTAGATTGCAAGAAAAGGCAACAACAATAAGTCTGAACTTAAATATGTGAAGTAGATAGATTCTTGAAAATTTCACATATTTACTTGATGCTGACAAAGCTTTCACTTATAGAATTCACTTCAACTCTTGACTTGAAGAATTAAATTACAATGGCTTGAGGTTTAACATTTCCCTCATTTTGGTCTAACAATCTTCAAAATTTTTGTTGCTTCCACATTCAAAATTTTTTATTGTCCATATAGCTTACGTGAATAGTTAACTAAAAACCTAAACTAAACAAATTCAGAAATTAATAAATGAAAGAAGGGTCCAACCCTTCCATGAAACTTAAAACTAGTAGTGTCCTCACTGCTACTACACAACTACCCCTCAAAACAAGCTTTCAAAAATTTCAGCAAACAAAATTTAACTAGAACCAGATCATACCAAGATTGACATCATAGAAATTAAACAAAGCAAAAATTAATTAGGGAAGAGAAATGCCACTCCCCTTGCTGCTGCAGCAGGTTGCTGCATCAATCCCTTTACGCTTATTGCTTTGATACACCTCTTCCGTTAGAGAGGCTTCCTTGACGTCTGAAAGCTTCTTCTAAGCGGACTCAATCTCTGCCTGAAACTATTCTTCCATCTCTTTCGCATTCACTTTCAATTTTTTCTTGGAGATTTTTAGGGCTCCACTTGTTGTAGCATCGGCCTTCTTTTCAGATGCTTTCCTTTTTTCCTTTGTTCTTGGCGATTCAGATTTCTTTGATTTTTCTGGTTTTGGGCTAGGCGTGAACAGTTTTCCCTTGTCTTTATCTTTCACCTTCTTGGCTGAAGGCTTTAGTGGAGGTGGGAGTGTTGGTTCTATTTCTTCCTCTTCGCTATCTTCTTCAAGTAATTCCTCATCTTTCTCACTTTCACTTACTTCTTTCTCCCTTTCAGATTCCTCCTCCACTTCTGTTTCCATCTCTTTTGTAGTAGGTTCCTCTTCTTCTACAACTTCCTCTTGTTCCTCTTCTTCTACAACTTCCTCTTCTCTTTCTTTCTCATACTCTTCCACATCTTCTTTAACTTTCTCTCCTTTCTTATCAACCTCTTCCTCATCTCCATTTTCAACTTCCTCATCATCTTCCTGCTCCACAACATCTTCAGCCTCCTTGTCATATTCCTCCTTTTCCTTCTCATCATCCTTCCAGGGTTGAAGAAGGATTTCAGGAAAGGAGGGGAAAAGGTGTTGTTGGCTTTATGAAGTGCTTTTGTAAGATTTTTTTAAGGGCCATGTCCCTACTCTGGACATACTTCCAGTAAGCCTGTTACTGCCGCTCCTAATGCTGTAGCATGCTTGCTAATTTTTTTTTGGAAGCTTCTTGAAGCTTGGCCTTTTCATACAGGGTATTGAGCATGAGGAGTATATTTGTTGTGTCGAAATCATATGATGGGTACCGGAAGGGCGAGATGATAATGGCTCAGACTTGCTTCCCACTGGTTCATAGTGAAATTAATAAGATTAAAAGAGTGAAATAAGATGACAATTGCAGAGCAAGAAGCTACTTAATATTAGTGAGATATCCAATGAGAGAGAGGGCTAGTATGGTCAATTTCCTCATCATTTACTTATCAAAATTAATCATGCTCTAATTGCTATAACATCTCAGTAGCACTACCTTAGCTCTTAGGCACAATAAACTATCATTTTTAGAGTACCAATTACAGACCTAACTATCTTTTGTCTAAGCTTAGTTAGGTTTGAGATGGGTTCATTAGGTTCTAGTCAAAGGGTTGCAAGGTAAGTTCATATGTCTATGTAACTCACAAAGTGTCTAAGTCTACACGATTCCATATCATGTAGTTTTTATTTAAGCACTCAAGCATCAATTAAGTTTATTCCATTAAACTAAGTCCTTTCGGATCTTAATCTAACTTACATTCTAATAGAGATGGCCAATCACTAATAGAAATTAGCTTTAAGCTTACTTAATTGAAATATCAAAGAGAGCTTGACAAAAAAACAACATTAATTAGATAAAAGTAAAATCCAAGTTCATATTACCATACTAGCCACCAAGTGTTTAGTTCATAGTGAGCTCAAATGTAAAAACGGAATATACCATTTCCATGTTTTCCGGCAGACTAAGAAATAGAATGAAGCTAAAACAGTTAGTGAAATGAGGTAAACAAGAGAGAGAAATGAAGAAGAATAAACAAATCATTCTAAGCCTTTGTCTTCTTCCTCGAATGCCTTCATTCCTTTCTGTCATCTTCTTCCTCTTCCTTTTCTATGCAAAGTCTCTTTCGTACTAAGCAATGTCGGCTCCTTTTTGCTATATCCAATCCTTCTTCCAAAAATATATACATTTTCCTTTTATACGAGTCTCAAGATTAAGGTTTCTCCTTAGTATTGGGACGCATGTCGAGCTTCCAAGAGTTGGAGACCACGAAAGCAGGCGCTATGAACACCTGGAATAACAGTTTCTGACGCACAAGAATCTCCTTTTTTATTTTTGCGCCAGCAGGACTACGCGACAAACCACTCACCAAGCTTGCACTGCACTGCTATAGCTATAACTTTATCAGAACTGCTACATTATCGAAAGATATCAAGTTTTGCAAGAGGTCATGCGCCGAAGAAACTCTAATGCATAAAATTGCTTAAAAATACTAACAAGGCTAGCATAATAACAAAACTAACAGTAGGACTAAATAAATAGCAAATAACTAAGACTTTTGCAATAAGAACACTAAATCACCCTAAAACAAGCATCAATTCAGACTTAGGAATGCTAAGATAACTCTAAATCCTTAGAGTTATCATGTTCTTTTTAACATATGAATTGAAATAAACTTTACGATCTTTGGGGTAATGTCGTACTTCAACATATCATAAAATAGCTGATATTTTTTTATAGAAACTTTACAATAATTATGTAATGTGGGTATTGCGTCTTCTTGCTGTCTTGTAATATGTATAGACAACTCATATGTGTGCAAACATAACTTATCGACAAAGCCTTTCGACTAACCAATTTTTTAGAGGGAGAGTAGACAGAGCACTTATTATGAAAGATTTGGCGACATTGCGATATTTGAATGTACATGTCGCACTTATTAAGTGTAATAAATATTATAAGTGCACCATATGTAGTTGTCGTCAAGATAAGATCTTAAAAAATGAAATTTTTGGGTGTGCACTTCTACTAGATGAAAGAAAGAGTTCATTTGTTCTTTAACCAAACTTACATTTTAAATTGTACATCAAGCTTGCATTGCCAAAATACACGATTAGAAATATAAATATACAAAATAATTTCAATTGCACGATAAAGATGGACATACAAAACTTATGGAATTAACAAAAATAATAAACATTAATAATAGATGTATCTCCACCTACAAAATACACTGTTATCTGCAAGTACTTCAACAGATCACTTTGATAAGTGCGTCAAAACACATTTTAGTAATCATTTAAATAATAATATTTGTGAAAAGAAAAAGATTAAATTTGATATTTTATGTAATTATTTCATAAATGTCATATTTGGATTTTTATTTTTATTTTTAATGTATTTTCAGGTTATAAAGAATAACAATGAAAAGAGTTCAAAATGGCCTAAACTCTATGTCTCCAGTTGTTGGAAAACGCGGCGCACGTGCAGTGGAGGCGTGGTGGCTTTTAAGAAAATTATTAAAAATGAATCGTATGTTTTTCGATCAAACTAAAACAAGCGCAACGCAACAGTTTCTAAAATAAAAAACTTTTACTGAAAACTCTTTTCAATCAGGATCCATTATATATTTATATATTAAATCGAAAACATATAAGAATAGGAATCATATACATCTTGTAGTTTAAATCAAACGTTCTCGCATATCAACGATCGTGCGTTCCCACAAACAACGGGCTTCGAGATCCACACCAAGATCTTCCAAGTCAATCCCCAAACACACTAAGATATGTGTGAGCACATAAACTAATTCAAAAATACTTTTTTCTGGCTCTATATGTACTCAACACATGAGATCTAGAGATTTACTAAGAATGATTAATTTAGTGAGACAACACTCTAAAAGAATATGATGATTGTTCTTTCAGAGTTTTTGATTAACTTTTAATTACAGAGAAAAATCACCTTGACATTAACTGTGTTGTTCGATTTGATTATCCAACAGTTCTCAACTCGATTAATTGATTCTCCAATTGATGCCATTAGAATAATATATGTATTTTCTAGATAATGACATATCAGATTTTTAGAGATAAACTAAAATAATATTTAATTATAAAATTATCATTGTAGTGGGACCCACTGTAACTGTGCAGAACTGCAGTGTCACATGGTACCGTAGTGTGCCATGAGGTATCACAGTGCCTGACGACACTACAGTATTGTACCCTTACTGTTGTAGTGCCACATGGCACTACAGTCGCCCATGTCAATATCTGATTCTCAATCAGTGATTGACATGTGACAATTACTGTAAATTAAATATTTATTTTAATCAGATAAATATCTAGATATCAGTTAATTCAAAATTAACATATCTGATTATCCGTATCAACTAACTTATCTGTTAATTTACAAATAACAAATTTAGTTGATTCAAATTATTATCTAATAATAATTTATAATTATCTAATTTCACAAATTAGATATTATGTCTCACTCATCGATAATTAAAAATTGATCGGTATAATTATTATTATATATATAATTCAATTAATTAATTCTTAATTAATAAATCAACACATAATTATCTCATAATTATGTACATGCCCTAGAATAAAAATTCCTTTTGCAAGCCAGTCCTTTTCTCATGTCGTGAAATATTCACACCCTAAACTGCGTAGTACATAGATGACTTGAGGACCATACCTATAATCCTAAACTCCAATAAATCATATTATTAAGTAAATTTTTAATTAAATAATCTTATTTATTAATTCCATTATTAGAGATTATAGAATGTATTTGCAGAGTATTCTCGTGTAGTTCATTGATATAATCATTTCACGTAGTTTTGTCCTCCAATTATTGGTTCGTAAATTATAACTGGTTAAAATTACCATTTTACCCTTCTTATTACCTATTAATCCTTAAGTACGATTAATTCACTAGTAAACGTTTAATTTATAATCGTTTAATAAATTTGAGCTCAATATTCGTTTGGTTCCAGAAATAACACTTAAGGAAACCAATATACGATCCGTTAGGAAAACTTGGATTCCTAATCTTTTAAGATCATGTTCCCAACCATCCATATCACTTAATCTTCAAAACAAAAGTCACTAGCTTATATTACAAACAAACATTAACGAGTCAATCAAAAGATCTAGAAGACATGTATAAGAGTTCATGACTACTCAAGATTTTGACTGATTTACATATGATCATCAGATTGATGTGTATTAAATTTTTATGATAAACGGCATGTTAGTAAAGATATTAATTCACATCGGTTCTATCATATATACTCTTATTATATAAAATACATTCACTAAAATGTCTATCCACATCAATGATCCGGATCTAGATCACATGCGTGCATAATGTTTAGTGAACCGTACTAGCAGCCATTCATTAAAGATTTCATACTTTAATATGTTACTGACAATTCTATTCATTATTTATGATCTTAATCATCTCGTATTAATACAAGATCATAATCTCATTAATGAATATAGAATTTTTAGATATTTATATAAATTATTCAACAGTAATTTAGAAGAACAATTATAAGAAAAATGTAATTCCATTAAATTTTATATTAAAATGTCAATACACATGCTTTGAGGGCATTACCCTCAACACTAGCTTCCCTCCAAGTCCCAATGATTAATGGATATTTTCGTTTGGTTACATAAGAAATATAACTCAAGTTTTATAAACTGAAATTCTGTGTTAATTGCTTGATTCAACCCGAATCTTTCTTGATTAATTACTTTCATTAAACTAAATTTAGAGAACTTGTTCTAGTGTGTTTAAAGGAAAGATTTTAAGTAAAGAACTTATTTTACTTAACGACAAGATAAGGAAAAAACAAGATAATCAAACTTATGATTGTTTTAAGGTTGTTACTTTGAAAGATTGAGAAAGTTGATTCTGATTATTGACTATTGTCATATTTCTAGAAGTGGAGAATGAATCATTAACCATATTTCTTATCATGTCCTTAACTCCTTAAATCTTTCTTTTCTTAGTTTTAGTTTCTAATTTTATTTTCTTTTGCTTTCTTTACGTATCAAACAATCTCCAAATCCCCATATTTTATATTCATATTGTTTAGAGTGTCATTAGCGTGTCTACGAGTTTTCGTTCAATTTTGTTGAGTCTAAGTTGGATTTTTAATCTCATTTTAATTTCTGGTCAGTATAGAGTCTTGTGTTTATCTTGTGTCAATAACAATTAATTAGAAACAATCTCCTATGAGAATGACCATTGCTTGCTATCATACTCAATAATGATCATATTTATTGCAAAGATTTAAGTTGGTACACTTTTGTGCATACCATACTACAGACACATATCTCTACACCATTAATCCATTGATAAACCATGAAACAATCATCAGCATCAGCAACACCACAACCACAAGCCACAATTTCTAAAGTTTTTAGGAAACCGTGACTTTTGTCCTCCAAAAGCTTCAGTGCCTGCTTAAGAACTTCAAGTTCTTCTACGACCACTTTCAAATTTTCCTTTAGAACTCCCTTTTCATCTTCAATCACCTCCAAGTTTTTCTTCTTGAATGGATATTTCAGAGCCAACATCATCTTCAGACCATGAGAAGATGTCACAAGCATGATATTCTTCATGTTATCGATTAAATTATTAGACATCCAAGTTATGTGCAACAAATAAATAATAAAAAATATAGCATCTATAACCACCCATTACCGAGTATATATAATAAAATCTTTGACTAAGGTTCTGGGGTCATGATATCTTTGCTCTGATAAAGAATCCTACAGTGACATAATGGTCGAAAGAACATAGCATTAGTAGGGTGTCTAGAGACACTTGAACTTGACCTGCTTCTATAAGGGATATCGTGCAAACTCGTGAGAGTTGAATAAAAGATAATTAGAAAAGATAATAAAATAAAATGAGTAGACAAAAAGCTTTAAAAAATTTAGGCCGGGCATAAAAGGTTACCTAGGTTTGCGAAATGGGAGATAGAAGTAAAATAAATGCGAGGGTGTGACTTTAAAAATGAATTTTTGAAAAATGTTGGTGGGCATGAGATTTAAGTTAGGTTTTAATAATTTTTTACCATCTAAACCTTCACATTAACCAAAGCAATAATCCACATCCCTTTTATTTTGTGCTTATCTAATCCCAGGTCCACATTTGTTCACATGTCCCTCAAAAGTCACTAATCCATTTTCAACTCTTAGCAATGAGGCCTTGTATAAACATTTTTTTCAATAAAATGTCTTATCATATGCCAAGTCGACTATGTAACGCTCAATTATCAATGGCTTCCTAAGGATGTTTTAACATGAAGTCTTCAAGCATAAAAGTGATACAGAAAATTACCTAAGTGTAGAGATCCATTCAAACTTGGCATCATCCCCCCCCTCTCTTCCTGACTCTCTCTCTTCCTCTCTCTCTCATTCACATCACTTTATATGTGAAAAGCATAAATAATTTAATTTACTAAGTGAAATTATGGTTTGAGAGAAAAAAATAGTTTTCACCCTTACTAAAAAAGAAGATAATTGCCTTAAAAGATTCAACATGAAAAAAATCATTGAATAATTAATTATCAAGAGTAAAGAAAGTAAAATATTAATGCAAAATTATCTTATGAGAGAAAAAATTTATCTGAGATTCATCACCCATCATCGACAAACCCATCCCCTATAGTGGTGAAACCTATCCCCAATATTGTAAACCATAAGCTATATAACTCTTACACCCAAAAATAAATCTTGATGAAATGGAGATGATATTTTCCTTGATCGAAATGTAGGGGCTGTCTCCTATGGGTGTTTGTTCAATTAAGACATGTGAGCTCTCTTCAAACTGAGTTTTCTTTGCTTTAAAGAGGGAGAGAAGAACAATATGATTTCATCACCTAAGCTTGAAGTCTTCAAATGTGAACTTGAAGTCTACAAGTGTGATTTTGAAGTCTTCAAGAATTACCTTGAATTGTGAGATAGAAGTAAAACAAATACGAGATGGTTTGACTTTAAAAATGAAGTTTTGAAATATTTTGTGGGCCGGAGATTTATGTTAGGTTTTATAATTATATTTTTTTATCATCTAAAACACCTACATTGACCAAAGAAATAGTCCACATCTCTTCTTATTATTTTCTTATCTAATCTCAGGTCCACATTTGTTCACTTTTCCCTCAAAAGTCGGTAATCCACTTTCTGCTCTTAGCATGTGGCATTGTATAAACTTTTTTCATAAATGTCTAATAATATGTTAAGTCAACTACTTAAAACTCAATTATCAATGGCTTCCTCAAGAAGCTTTAACATGGAGTCTTCAAGCAAAACACATATACAAAGAGTTGCCTAAGTACATAGACCCATTCAAACTTGACATCATCCACCATTATCTATCTATATATCTATCTCTCTCTTCCTATTTCTCTCTTCCTATTTCTCTCTCATTCACAACACTTTATATATGAGAACATAAATTTTTTAGTTTCTAAATGAAATTATGGTTTAAAAGAAAAATTTATTTCACTCGTACTAAAGAATAAGATAATTGCCTTAGAAGATTCAACATGAAAAACATCACCAAATAATTAATTATCAAGAGTAAAGAAAAATATCAATGCAAAATTATCTCATAAGAGAATAAAATAATTGACATTTTCCTTATTCAAAATGCATGGGCTGTATCCTATTGGTGTTTGTTTAATTAAGATAGGTTAGCTATCTTCAATCTGAGCTTTTTTTTTGCTTTAAAGAGGGAGGGAAGAATAGCATGAGTTCAACATGTGACCCTGAAGTCTTCAAGTATGCACTCGAAGTCTACCAGTGCGACGTTGAAGTCTTCAAGAATTACCTAGAAGTCTTCAAGAATGACCTTGATGTCTTCAAGAATGATCTTGCAATCTTCAAGTGGTACTTGACGTCTCCAAGTTTGCACCTGAAGACTTCTAGTGTGATATTGCACATTGAAGTCTTAACTATGACCTTGAAGTCTTCAAGTGTGACCTTGAAGTCTTTAAGTGTGTAATTCATGACATCAAGTCTAAAATTGCAGACTTCAAGTCTGAACTTGAATATGTCAAGTAAATAGGTTCCTGAAAACTTCACATATCTACTTGATGCTGAAAAAGCCTTCACTTTAACTATTGACTTGAAGACTTAAATTATAATGGCTTGAGGTTTAACATTTCCCTCATTTTGGTCGAACAATCTTCAAAATTTGAGTTTCTTCTGTATTCAAAATTTCGATTGTCATATAGCTTACGTGAACACTTCAAATCTGAAGTCTTACAATGTGACCCTAAAGTTTTCATACGTGACCTTGAAGTCTTCTAGTGTGCACTTCAAGAGGTCAAGGTCAAAATTAAATACTTCACATATGAGCTTGAAGACTTCAAGTAGATAGGTTGAACATTCCAAGTATGAACTTGAAGACGTCGAGTGGATAAGTTTCTTTAAGACTACATGTTTCTAATCGATGCCTTCAAGTCATCCCTTGAAGACTTCACTTCAATTATTCACTTGAGGCTCAATCGTCAATGACTTTCTCAATAATCATTAACATGGCTTTCATTTTGCTATTCCATCTTCTAAATGTTTTAGTTGTAACTATCTTGATTATATAGCTAGGTTACATGAAGACTTTAAGTCTGAACTTGAAGTCTTCAAGGGTAACGTTGGAGTCTTCAATGGTCAAGTTTTCCTTGAAGAATCAATTACAAATTGCTTCCCCAAGAAACTTTAACATTTCCCTCATTTTCGTCATTCCATCTTCCAATTTTTTAGTTTTCGTTCAATATTTTGAGTATTCAATTTTGTACCCATACCAGTATAAGGTGTTTATTTAGCAAGAGATCTCTCTTCACCCGATGATTTAAGGGTAAAATTTACTCTTATTGTTAGAGATTAATAAAATTGATATGGATGGACCAACCTATCTTTCCGTTCAATTCTTGCAGAAGTATCACTCAATGAGGAGAACAAAATCTCATACAGAAGACATTTCTTTTCTTGTAGTAGCCACTCTATCACTAATAAAGTATGTTTTACTAATGATGTCATAAATATTTTGAAAAATGTTCACTAACAACAAACAAAAACTTTAAACAAAAGCATAAAAGAAATTTAAATAAAAAAAACACAAACACTTTAAGAGTTTCAAACAATGTTTATACCTAATGTACTATGAGAGGAAGATAAGAACTCGACTGATGAGACGGTGGCTGACGACTAGCGGTGAACTGAGGTGAATTGAGGCTTGCGGATGGCTGGGGAGGAAGGAGAGAATTTGGGGAAGAGAGAATGTTGTGATGAGAGAAAAATGAAGAAAAAATGGGTATAAAGGAAAAAACCAGCGCTGGAATAATGACGGGAGGGCAAGAAGAACTTGCCTCTTTAAGAAGAGAGTTCATGCCCCATCTCATCATACACGTTATCAGACCTCTTTGACATAAATAGGTATGTAACCTCTTAAAAAACCTTGTGAATGAGGTCCTATCTGACCTCGTTCGACGAGGTATTTAGGACCTTGTATGAGTGGTCGGTCCTAAGACATCGTATTTTGAAAGCACGAGGTCCATATTGACACCTCTATTGACCTCATGTTTTGAAAACACGAGGTGTATAAATGAGACCTCTATGGACCTCGTGTTTTGAACACAAAGTTGCGTTTGCATGGAACTCATGTTTTCAAAACACTTCTCTTCTCTCTCCATGTAGACAACTTTCTCCATATAGATAGGTGAGGGAACACTATAAATCGTCTTTTGAAAAGGCGATTTCACTTACATGATGAAAAATGTATTAGTTTGAGGAGAAAACCATTTAATAGTTTGTATTAAAATAATATTAAAAATAAAAGAAATCCTTTGGAATAAACTGAAATTGTGCTTTATTCAATAATTATGTATTTAAGCATAAGCATCAAAATGCATCAGTTTGATGCAATATCAACATTTTGGGATTTTTGTGTATTCTACAGTAATTTTGAAAAATAATAATTAAAATACGATACTTTTGAAACTAATTCCAAAAGTAAGGTAGTTTTGAACACCTATGACGAATGCGTCTTTGCCAAAGACGCCTTCGTGGTGGCGTGGCCCAAATATAGGCCACGCAGAAGGCGTCTTTTGTAAAAGATGCCTTCACTAATAGTGGAAGGCATCTTTTGCAAAGACGCCTTCCACATTTTCCTTTAATAGCCACAACCTACGATTTTTAACAAACAGATGTAAGAAGCAGAAGTTTATCTCAGCCCGCAAAGAAGAAGACAACCCCTCAACCCACGAACAAGCCGCCCCTTCCCCACCGCTGTTCACCGTCGATTGTGGTCGAAGTTTTACAGTCATTTCGCCGGTATTATATATCTCACTCTCATTCATAAAAAAAATTCTCAATCTTTCAAATCACTAGCAAGAACTCCTTAAACCCTACGTATATTCCAAAAAAATTTAATCTCTTAAAATTGTTCTTCAAATCTTGAAATTGTTCATTTTTTATGAATGTTGTATGGATATATTTCATTAATTTTGTAATATCTCTCTTTAATTTAAAGACTTCCAGTTGATGGGATGACGGTAACAGGTAGTGCACATCGAGCTGGGCCTAGTATATGTGAAGATTTGCTAGGATTTTTACCAGGTACACGTGATTTATAAAGATCAAGTTTACTTATGATGTGTTTGACTGCACATCCCCCATTATTTGATGATGATGGCGAGCTTTATGTGCAACGTTATGCACGTGCATATATTCTGCAACTTATCGAAGGTACCCTTTTTTGTGATAAGTCAAACATTAAGGTGCATTTGACATTCTTGCATTTACTAGAAGAGTTTATTAAGGCTGTTCAGTATAGTTAGGGTAGTGCATGCCTTGCATGTTTGTATAGGGAGATGTGCAAAGTTAGCCATAAGAATGCTTCTGATATTGCTGGCCCACTAGCATTACTGCAATTATGAGCATGAGACTGATTTCCACATTTGGCACCAGTGAGGTTGCAACGGGCGAGACATGATAATGTCGGGGAAGGTGGACTTCCACTGTCACCTCCTCCTTTGGGTATACAGCAAGTCAACTCGTTTGATTATTATATATGTATGTTATCATTTACATGTATTTAACTGTGTAATTTATCTCATAGATGGAGATATGTTTTTAGTCTCACAGAGAGCTTCACGCATGTTCTTGAAGTGTATCGATTTGCATTAGACGGACAAACTCCAGATTAGGTAATACTATGCTTTTTATTTATAACATAGGTAATACTCGGGTTTTTTCATATTATTTATAATTATGGCAACCTTAATGGTATTATCCACACAGTTCCTGAATTTTGCATCATGCACGGAGATGTACGGTGGTCTGTCTCTTCCCTCATTTGCTTTCATATAGTGGAATGACATCGACCAGATCGTGTTCTAAGACAATTCAGTATGATTCAACGTGTGCTCGAGCCACGTGATACCGAAAGATGGTTGCATGACATCGACTTAAGGGGGAGAAATGAACTAAATTGGGGCACCAACCTTTTATACATATGGAGGTGAGCCAGTGACTCAACTTGGTTACATTTCTGAATCATTTCACCAACCTCAACGGCGTAGAGGAGGACGAGCTGATGCTCTTAGAGGAGGAGGTACCCAAAACTCGTCTATTGTGGAAGATGCTCCTATTGTGGATGAAGACCCGCCTATTGTAGAGGAAACACAACTATTATAGAGGAAGAAAGTCCCATCACAAGTAACTCAATTACAAACATATGAAAGTCGTCCAAGAAGAATAAAAAGACGACCACCGTGTGGAAAGTTATGGATTTATATTTTTTGTATTTAGATTTTTATAGAATAATATAAAATGTATTTGGATTTTTGTAACGATGCATATTGGAGTTGCAATGGTGTCTTGAGTTAAATTTGTTAAAAATGTGTGCTGTCCATTGAGAATGTGTGGTAAAGTTATAGAATGTTCTGCAGGATGTGATTTTTGTATCCAGGTTAGATTGTTGATGATCTTTATATGCAGGGGAGTTGGGTAACACTGAAGACGTCTTTGCAAAAGGCGCCTTGGAGCTAATAAGCTAAAGACGTTTTTTACAAAGACGCATTTAACTTGCATTGAAGGTGTCTTTTGTAAAGATGACTTTGACCAACTGGAAGTCGTCTTTACAAAAGACGCCTTCCAACATAATCAAAACGACCTTAATTTTGAAATTAATTTCAAAACTATCGTATTTAAAAAAAATTTAAAAACACATTAATCTGGAAAATTCCCCAAAATTTTGCACGGCTGAATGTAAGAGCTTTTCTAGTTATAATAAATTTTTAATACTAGTTTAAAAAAAAACAAAATAAGCATGGAGAGGATCATGTCAGAAAATTTTAAACCACAAAAATTTCTTGAATAGGCGCTTAAAGATGCTAGCTTGAGCGATGAGCAACTTTTTCTAGGGTTTTGCGGGAAAATCCCTGATTATCAAAGATATGCAGAATTAGTGCTTCACATAGAGAAAAGAGGGAGAAGGGGGAGAGATTCATTCATGGATCGCCTTCGTCCGCGGGATAGGCAGGTCTTTTTGGGCTTTACGAAGGCTGAGGTACCTTTTTTTTTTTTTTCGAAATTTGATTGGAGTTACCTATTGTCCAAGTGTTAGGCTTCTTTTGGGCTTTTAGCTCTTCTTTTGGGTCTTAATAAATCGTCGAAAGGAAGGTCTTGAATTGAGCTTCAGCTTCTAACATGGGATTCTAAGTAATCTGAAGCTGTTCCTGTAAGACTTCGTTTATGACGCGATGTTTGAGGCTTTTCTTATTGCTATTGGAAAACTTCTCGGTATACCGATCATTTGCTCGACTTCGGCATTTTTCTCATTTCTCTTGGGCACGCCCGTTCACGGTGCATGTGATGTATTTCGCGAAAGCAATTCTAGGTTGCATTAAAGTTTCTTTGTTTGTTTCTCTAATATTTTTGTTCTTTGAATTCTAAAAACTTGAGCTATACTTAATCTGAAATTTTAGCCCTCATCTTTCACACAGTTCTGTTACTTTTTTAAGCGTTTATAACCAATCCAAATCTAGTATGAGTTGTGTAGTGTGTGATGCATTCTTAGACTCATGTTACTTATAGCCTTCTTCAGAGTAGTGGTGTCATAAAGTTGAGTTTTTTCCTATAGTCCACACATTTTGTCGTTAATTTGTTTGATGATGCATGATTAATCTGGTAATGTTACTACCCAACTTTGAGGACGATCCGCCTCTAAAACGAACAAATGCTAGAAAAAGCGTTATGTTGATAAGAGGATATCACACTGGAGATGGGATGAAATTTCATTATGCTACAAGGAAAAGATTTGATCTAAAAATTTTTGGAATGATGCCATATGTAGGTAGCCATTTCCATAATCTTTGTTTTAAAATGTCCAATGTGGCTATAGAAAACATGTAGTTTCTGGTCATTTTTTTAAGGCATAAAAGAACTTTCTATTTTCCAGCATGTAAACTTGTCTAGACAATTAATTTTCGAGTTGAAAATACAACACTTTTTCCGTATGTGAATGGTTAGCCCTGACAATCGATATGTGGTCTTTGACTCCTTATACGGAATTGCAAGGTTTCTTTCTTTTCCTTTACCTCTTTTGGGAAGCCTTACTTGTTCTTTATTTCTTTGATGCTAATGTTTTTACTAAAGTTGTCTAATGGTTTCTGATTTAACCCTCATAAACAGATAGAGAAATTGGAGAAGTTGCTAAAAGAAACAGGGGACAAATTGCTGAACCGTGAATTTTGTCGAAAAATTGCACTAAATTTTAAGTGAGATTCATTTCTTTGAGTGTCTTCATCTCTTTCAGCATATAAATATTTAGATTCGCCTTAGATACATTACGGATATTTGTGGCGCAAATAGCTGTGGGATTGTTAACTCATCTTTTGGCTCTGCAGTCGGTCATCTGGTCGTGCTGGAAAACCTGTTGTGAAGTGGACTGAGGTTGTGGATTCTGTGTTATTTCCTTCTTTTCTTTGATTACTGTATTTCCCTGCCTTTAATCATTCCCCACTAGGACTTAATCTAGTTATGATATCTTAGGTGCATGACTGGTTCCAAAGTAGTCAGCAAGACTCACAAAAAGCCAATGGAAGTGCATCTGAGCTTCCAGAAGCTCGCCCGTCAGATAAGACACATCAGAGTCCTCAAGATCCTGAAGGTAATTACTGCTTTCTGTTTTACTCCTGATCCTATATAAAATGATCGATAGTATGCTCATGCTCAACTATAGATGCTTTAGTTCTTGCTATGAATGACCTCTCCTCTATTTGTTTTTGTGTGTGTGTGTGTTGGGGTGAGGACACAGTGGCAGTGGGGTGGAGATATAATAACCGGACATCAGAGAACAATGATTAGGTTGTATCTACACTTTCTCGGGGTTTCTTTTGTGAGTAATACTAAATCTTTTTTACCGATAGAAAGAATAATAACTGAACATCAGAGTCCGCCCTATGCACTGTCTACTCGTTCCTTGATTCAGTGAACTCTAGATAATTAATTACTAGTCTCATGTTTTTGCATGTTGTTTTTGAGATTAAATTAGTTGGACATGCGTATCATAACTGAATGCCTCAGAAAAGAGTGTCCCCAAAATCCAGAAGTTAACAGAAGCACAATAGTAAAACATTGTAGTTGAAGTAAAATGAATTTAGGGCATGTGATATCATCAGAAGTTTACTACTGCCTTAGTAGTGGAAACATAACTGTTAAAATATCTCCATTATGATCATACTGAAGTACAATATTAGGATGAACTCTAGAAAAACGTTTCACGTGCCTGTAAACAGCTCAAGTTTCATTAAGTTGGGCAAATTGGCACAGCGTTCACAGATAGGGAACTTGCTTTTTCTTTACCAATTTCAAAATTTTTGTGGCTGTTTAGTTCTTGGAGAACCAGGAAATGTATCTACTGCCCATCTCGGCCAACTCTCCATCATTTTTATACTTAGTTTCTTTCTCTGCTATCTCCCATCTATCTATTTTATTTAGTTATTCACTAGAGCAATTATGATCTGGAAGTTGATCCAGGGCAAGTGTTTGGATCTATTATGACAAAGCCACAAGGCGCTCAATGGACCTTTTCATCTTAGAAAACCTTTTTCTGAGCTTTTAATTGACGCAAGAAATATTTTTGTACAGCCACATGTATTCACATATCTCCATTAGAAGTTATTTAATGGCGCTACTTTATGTCTTACATAGAACATATGGATCATTTTATATATTCTAATTGCACTAATAGCAGAAAAAATGTAAAGAAACTAATACAACTGGTGCCTGGAATATAATACGCACAAAAGTGCTTTTCTCTGTATATATTTCTAGAAAATACTTATTTTCTGTAATGAATTTTGTTCGAAAGCAGGAGAAAAAATCCCCGACATATCAAATTTGGAATTTGAGGCAAGGTCATCGAAAGATGGTGCATGGTATGAGAACTTTTTCTACTATTTATTATGGGAAACTATTTCATATTTACTTTTATGTTCAGCATTGGATTGTTAGTTGCATCCACTATTTGCTAATGCTAACTGCTACCCTTGTCTTCCATTGGCGACAAGTTGAGCTGGGAGTATGACTGCATGAGATTAGTATTTTGTATTTATTGCATGGCAAGTCGTTAACGGTCTCAAATGTTACATTGAAAGGCTAAAATGCATGGACTACTGAAATGTCTGATTTTATGGAGACGGCAATTTTAGAAAACAATTTTGGAGGGGAAGACAAATAAGTCAAGCTTGAACCTACTAGAAAATGCAATAGTCTCTTTGAAAAGTAATAAAAGAATAAGGTTGAGAGGGTAAACTTAACAAGCATATAAGTCCAGTTTTATGGACTCATGCCACAAGTCTTAAGCACCTCATTTGGGACAGAGTTTGTAAAACTATACGAAGGACTCGTGAATAATACCGCAATATATGTTGAAAGTTGCCTCTATGTAACTTTGTAATACTCATGAAATTGTAATTCTTGGATTGAATTGCAAGTAAAACAAGCTCAGAGCTGTCATTTCACAATTTTTCGGTTGGAGAGAGTGGTGATTGTGACAGGTTATTCAACACAACATTTTTTATGTGATAAATACATGTTAGCAGAAGTAGGGATGATGTGAGGTCAACAAAATTCTATAACTACCAAGTCCATACAGTTTATGGATAAAAAACTGTTCGAAGACAGGATAATAAGAGATTTTATGCATTTTGTACCTTATACTGTGGTTATTACCACTGGTATATTGTTCGGCAATTTCATTTCTTGATAGGTTTTGTTTTGATGTTATGCAGGTATGATGTCGACATGTTCCTCACTCATAGAATTCTTAGTACAGGCGAAGCTGTGAGTTGTTCACTAATGCTTTGTTGATTGCCTCAATAACTTGTAAACCCTGAGCTGTAGCTCAGTTGGTTATACCCTGTGTTTGCTGTCAGAGGTCTCACCAGTTCAATCTGCTCTCAGGGCAACTAGAGGTTCTATGTGATGGGGAACTTCAGGACCCGTAGGATTAGTCAGGCCCTAGCCCGGATACCTGCATTACCACCCCCCTCCCCCCCCAAAAAAAAAAAAACAGTTCTTAGGGCTGTATTCTTCACCTTTTATTTACCGATGAAAAAGGGGGGAGAGATTTGGTGACTCAAGCTCAGTCCATAGAGGGATGGATTGGGATTGGGGTGGCGGGGGATGTGGCTAACCGCAAACATTCATTCCTCTTGTCAACCCCAAAAGGGCATATGAATTTTTTTTCTGCAAAGCATTTCATGTAAATTTGTCTGATCAATTGTGCCCTCTATTAAAGGAAGTTCGTGTGAGATTTGTTGGATTTGGAGCTGAAGAAGACGAATGGGTCAATGTTAAAAAGGCAGTACGAGAACGGTCCCTGCCTCTAGAGCACTCAGAGTGTGATAAACTGAATGTCGGAGATCTCGTCCTCTGTTTTCAGGTAAACTGTGAATTCCTTTTCTTTATGACCTGAAAGTTGTCCTCTTTCTACATCTTAGATTTATCGGACTGATTCTTAGGAGAGGAGAGATCAGGCAATCTACTACGATGCCCATATTATAGAAATACAAAAGAGAATGCATGATATAAGAGGCTGCAGGTGTCTCTTCTCAATTCGGTATGATCATGACAACACTGAGGCAAGTACTAACACCCTCAATGTTCCGTGATAACTTTTTTAACTGGTTTGTCTAGAGCATATCTATTGAATTAATGTGGCCAAGTGAGCTAATTCTTCTCGTTTAAGCAGGAAAGAGTTCGCTTGAGGAGACTATGCCGAAGGCCATCGTATTAGATTGCGGTGCTAATATTTGTCCGCTCTTTGAACTCCACATTCTTGTGTTGATTGATGATATCTTTCAAGAATGCATCCTGAAGAAAGGACGATGAACAAATCTCTAAAACAAGGCGAACTGCATGTTCTTAATTGCACTGTTTAATCTAATCGAATGCAAGATTTGTCGTTGTATACATATTTTGGTACATACCAATCTTTCTTTCCACATCCATTTTTCAGAACTCTAGCTAATGAAAAAAAATCCATCGCTAAGAGCAATGGTCTTGATCTTGCATTCACAAGTATTATCTCCCTCAATAAATGTTAAAAGGGAACCAGGTGTTGAGGATGAAATGCAGTCGAGGTAATCAAACGAGGTTAATGGTATTAAGTTCATTGTTATTTTGTAATGGCATATTCACCACTTAAAAGAAACGTAATTTGCTTCCCAACAAAAAAGATCGCAATTGCATGATTATGGTTGCCATCAGGAAAGCAGAATATCTCCAACACCCAACCAAAAAGCACCTTGGGTATAAACAAAACGCTGCTAAAGAGTCCTGCATGGATAAACACACTGATCAGATCTAGCCAACAAAGTATTCCATGTGACAAATTACAGTAGATGGCCAATAAGTTTGGATCCGAAATGCCTCCAAACCAATTCTGACGAACATAAGACCATATTCTTAGTTGGCGCAAATTTCAAAGGTCAATTAGTTTTAAAAAAATCACTTATTTGATTTTGTGAAGATGAGATCAATTTATGGTCGTTGGTTCTGATCCTAATATCTCAGATTGGACAAAAACCACAACCTGTTAACAGGAGGTTATCCAATTGCAGTAAGTTCACTCGGGTCAGAAAAGGAGCCAGAGTTTAAGAGTTCTGCCTTGGCTGAAAAAGTGATGCATCAAGTTCAACATGCAACTAACACTTGCCTAAACCAGATTAGGCCCACACAACTTATAGGTCACAGAAACTTGTGGAAGAATAACACCTATTTCACACACATTATCTCTATTACTGGTCCAGGCTAAAGAAATTACAGAAGTACACCTTAACTGAGCTTAATCCAGAAATAATCCTTTTGCGCGGCAAGTCATTAGTTTCGCACTAATAAATTCCAAAAAATAATTATGTCAATATTAAAAAATAAAAACTATCCTTGCATTACTTCATCAATTCATTTCTACACTACAAGAAATGGAGCTTTGCTTATTCGTACTGTTTTACAGAGTGGGTGTTCAGTACTTTCTCCTGCTTAAATCAAATAAGAATTAAACAGACAAATGAAAGTTTGTCAGAGAATACGATACAATCAACCCCCCCACCCCTCCAACCCTAAACCAAACAAAAAAAAACAAAATAGGAACTTGTCAGAGAGTATGATAACACAAAGTCTATGCATCTTTTGAAAAAATTATCATATATGATATTGCAACTGTTTCTTTACCATTTCTTGTATCCATTAACCAATCTTTTGTCAAGAAACAAGCAAACAGCATAAGATTTCCGGGATACGCATGTTACTTTTCTGAAAAAAAGAGGGCAGCAGAAAAAACTTAGAAAAAGAAGCGAGGATCAAACTTACCTGTTGGAAATATCAAAGGACTGAGAGCTGCTGGAAACTCCCAGGAGATTTGCTAATGAACCTTACAGGATCACTCATTTTCAGTCTCAAGGCCTTCCAAGTCAAGTATTGGCTCATTGATGGTGCTCACCATTATTCTGCTTGGCAGAAATTATGAGATGTGATAGGGAAAGTTGAAGAGAAATTAATACACACATTCACACGCATGATATTGAATAAACCAGCATGCTCAATATGATGATGGAAGCTAGCTACAAGATGCTCATTACATTAGCATGATAGGGCACCTCTATGGAAATAAAAGTTTATATAGACAATGCTAACCAAAACTAACTTGATATGATTTCATGAAAAATTCCAAAACCTAAGCAGAATGATTTTTTTCTTTCTATTTTTTTACCCAAAAAGTAAGTTACATAATATGCATCTCCAGGAAGTTAGAAGAATCCTTCAATTCTCTCAGGCCACATTAGAAAGTGTATTGGAAAACTGAAATAGAAAAACAAGGTAAGATGAGTATATGCACAAAATAACGGATCTCTAAGGTACCATGCATGCTTCAAAATGCACCAACGTTGGTTGTAGGTATGTGGAAAATGGAAAATACATGGCATAGTAAATATCAGAGAAAGCATTACAAATCCTCACTTTAAAATGTACATAATCTGTCTTCTAAGTCAAATTTAGACATTCAAAAAGTATCTCTCTGAGTCCAAAAAGGTGGGATAAAATAATGAGAATGTCTACATTCCACCGAAATCATATGTTCTGCAAACGCCCAGGTAATCAAATTTCAAAACAACCTGTCCACTTGCCTTCAACCAAGCTATTACTGATTCGAGACTATACAAACACTTCAACATTGGACAGAATAACCCCAGTACTAGCAGACATGAAGAATCTAAATATCCCAAACTACTTATGACACGATTGACAACCAGAGCACAGGTGTTTGTATTAGATGCCGTGCGATTGCAATAGTAAGGAAAAGTTAAGCATAAAAAATTCCCATACGCCATGACTGGGTTGACATGTTTTCTTCATGCGGCAGTAAATGTTAAAAGAGCTCACTCGGGCAAAGACATGAAATAAGATCTTGGCATTTGAACAAAACTTTGGAAGTTCATGAAACTGATCGACCATAGCAAATAGATGCAATATAAAGATTCTTTGCCCATTTCTCCTGCACACATGCAATACAATAGTATTTAGGTTCAGGAAAAATATGTTGGTGCAAGAAAGAAGATAAGCAGATGACGATGAACCTAGACGTTCTACTTCAACCTTAACATGTGTACTAGGAAAAGCAGAAGTTCGCAGTGTTTCTTGAGTCTCATCAGCTGGTTTTCTTCTTGGCACGCTAAGAATAAGAGCAGCCTGGTCCCAATTTGCCGCAGTTGATGTGATGCGGTAACCACTGTCCCACCTCCGATGGATACCCTCACTAGGATACAGAAAATCCAGTTCAACAACCTGAAACACCAACATATACAAATATTAGGCAACATCGCATAGGAAGACAGTGTCCTAACAGATTCTCAAATTTTGTGACCTGGTCAGAAAACCCAGCACCGCGAGAGACAACGATTGCCCATTTACTTCCAGCAGTGGCCATGGCGGTTACATGAAACCCTTCTCTCCATTTTTTATTTATCCACTTGAAAGGAAATGAATCACTGACTTTATATGACTGCTGAAGGTACTGGGTCCCTAAAGCCAAAATAACAGGACAATAAGTAGTTAAACAAATTTCAAGCAATAGTCTTTGAATTAATAAAAAAAATAGTAATAAAGAGATACTTGAACTAACCCTTGGACATTACAACTAGCGAGCTTCCATTATTAGCTCCTGCAATTGCAGTTATGTAGTAGTTCTTCTCCCACTGTTCCATTATCCATTCCTGTAAACAAGGAACAGGAACATGCGGTTAAAATTATTTTTTTAGTTGTAATATCGGGTATTCAGAGGCCAAACTCTCAGAGCTTATCCTTGGTATGATGGAGCATTATGAAAGATACATGGATATCTAATCTAATCCAACCTTGTGAAGAAATAAGGGTGAAAGTTCATAAACTTGGGCAGTGAAGCCTGTGCCAGCGTCCATGACCAGGGCCCAAAGGTTTGAACAAGAAGCCACACTGCTTATAAACAACCCATCTTCATTTCCCTTCTCAATATGCTGAGAGAGCCTCATGTTTGCAACATTAAAGTGAAATCTACAATAGAAGATGTATTAAATCAAAATCATATTCTTCTCGTAAACTTGAAGATCTATCTCCAGTACATTAACTCAGAACCTTTGCTTCATAGGTCGACGAGCATTATAGACGCTTATCCACTGTGTTGCAGGCATCCCCATTCTAATCTTCTTCTTTGGTTGTTCATTGTCTTCCGCTTCCATAGTCAGTCTTCCTCTCTTCTGTCCGACCTGACACATCAGCTTCACAATAAAGTTGATATTTGTAAGATAGTCTCCAAAGAAAAGTTAACAAATTTCCATTTCCTGACCAGTCAATGGCACAAAACAATATTTCTATGTGTTAAAAGGGTCCCAAAACACAACATCAACGAACCCCAAAAGTACCTTTTGAGCACCCTCTGTGTTAATTGGCCTGATATCTGGATTTGGACCCACAATCCCATCAAAAAGAGATATATATTTTGCATAGTTGGGCTCTTCATCAAATTTTAGATTCACAACATACTCCACAAATTCTCTAAAAGGTTGAGGGCAAAGACAACAGAGAATTTCAGAGGAAGTGGCCATTTTCTTCTTGCAGACAAGGAATCCTTTATTTTCTCCCTAAATGAAACCATAGTATTATTGTTAGACAAGCAAAAATACATGAAAAACAATCAGTTGTTCAACATGAAAAACATAAACCTGATATCCCTGCCAAGGCAACATTCCACGGAGAAGAAAAATGAGTGTATAAGCAAGAGATTCCAGGTCATCTCTGCGGCTACCAGTTCGTCCAAGATGAGCATGCACACTAGCATACCGTACCGTTCCCCTGACAAAATTATCAGATGGCAATTAAATATTTAAGTCCAAAGGCAGGGTGACAACATAGTACCAAATATGTATTATTTTGACCTGAATACATCTGGCCGTTGATCATATTCAACATGTTGCCCAGTTGAATTATCTCGCCACCGGGAGGCTAATGTGAAACCGAGACAACAATAAACATTAATATTATATTTT
Organism: Datisca glomerata; assembly: GCA_003255025.1. Lineage (NCBI taxonomy): Eukaryota > Viridiplantae > Streptophyta > Magnoliopsida > Cucurbitales > Datiscaceae > Datisca > Datisca glomerata. The sequence continues at coordinate 281,673 of QANY01002466.1, forward strand.
ATTGCACCAAAGTACCAAACAGCAAATAAGTAAATCATTATTTTACCTAATCCAAGATCAACAAGAAACAGCTTTTTCTCCTCGGGTGTTCCAGGTGGGCCAAGCAAAAAATTCTCAGGTTTCACGTCCCCATGCACATACCTGAGAAGGGTATAGGCAAGGATGTATGTACCACATATCAATTACTACTGAGATTTTACTACTTTATTACATGAAACGTCTTTATCCATAAAGATAGTTATCATAAACAGAAAGGAGAATAATGACATCACCCATTAGAGTGCAACTTCTCTAATATAGATATTGCCTCAATCGCGATACATGCAACCATTTCAATCGTCATCCTGTGGTTGGAAATACGCAATGAAAAATAATTTTAGTAATTGAAACCCCATTGTCATCTAATCCAGAAATGATAAGAGGTATAATTTTACAATTATCAGTATATATGCAAACTTACGTCAGTGAATTATTATTCCAAACATCCCATAGACTAGGTCCAAGCATATCCATAACCTGCATGACCCAAATGGTTATTTTGCGCTTTCTAAAGAAAGACAATTTTGTATTAGTGGTCCAAACTGTTATTGAAAGGAACATATCATCATACATGAAAGATTAACATACCATGACATAGTAGTCACCTTGCCGGCCCTTATAATGAACTCGTGGCACACCATGACTACCACCAAGTGCACTGCACAATCAGTAGAGAAAATTCACTATCAGACTATGACTGGAGATTTTACAAAAGCAAACACTCTACGGTGATTTCTAAGAGAACCAAATTAAAGTGAAGATAGGTCTCTCACTTGTAAACTTGCCACTCGTAAGGCGGTCCATACTTACATCCTTTGCTACTTTTATGCTCAAATTTTAAGGCTACCTTAATTAAAGACAGAACAGTGGAAGCGTTAGCAACAAATAACTCCACACCAATCAGAAGGGACTTGCACTTGCACATACACAGATTGTCATACCTCTAAAGCACCAGAACCACTTCGTTCATTTGAGCTTGTGGGACGAACACGTCGACCAACATAAACTTGTCCAAACCCTCCTTTACCTAGTTTTCTTTCAGTTTTGTATAATGGGGAACCACCAACCTGTACCTGTTTTGGAGGAATAAAAGACTATAAAAATTCTGCCTATGGGCAAGGTTTGTATACGTCAACAAACAAGAATAACATCAGAACCCGCAAATAGAACCAAATGTCCTTATCACTTCAAGAATGAGTTACGTTATTTCACCACCGACTAAAGATTAAAAAAATACAAAAAAAGAAAGAACAAATGGAAGATGTTCAGTAATATCCGCCTATCCCTTCAGGAACAAATTAAAGTTTTCACGCTCTGAAGAGGCAAACGGATACGAAGAATAAAAACAACAAAGAGAAAGCGAAAGGTTCACTTTGTGTCGTCAACAACCAGCAGGGAAAGGCATTCAAAACAGAAAATTTGCTTCTCTTTTTTCCCCTTTTACATCAACAGAAATTATGCACAAAGTTGGGCGTTTGATTACAGGTCGTCTTCCAGATTGCTTTTCAAAGTCCGTCTGCCTAGTTCCGATGATCGTTCTTTACCGTTCCGGCATCTCCAGGTACCAATGTGAGCAGAGTGCCATCAGTAACAAGGCAACAAAAGAGCGACCGATAAATATCTCGTCTTTTTTTTGTCGTCTCATATATTTCATCGTTAATACGCGGTAGAAAACCAAAAACAAAAAGAACACTTTAATGCAGGATGCTAAGAAACCAAAATCACCTTCTCGGGAAGAGGAGCTGTGCTGCCCTCGTCCTCGGCCCCAGGACCTTTGTCACCACTATCGTCCTCGTCCATGACTTTCCCTGCACACACTTCCTTCAAACCCTCCCTACTCCTCCTAGTCTTCCACTCCCTCTTCTCACCAAAAGAACCGCGTTTCAAAACCCGCACGAAACTTCAGACAATCCTATATTAAGCAGCGCCGATCGAGTTCTTCTTCTCGCTACCGTCCTGTTCGCCCGATGGTCAGGCTTCGCCGGCGATTCCGTGCAGTTAGCTTCGGGCGGACAATCGGGTTGAATAACGTTTGTAAACTGTAGAGCAGCTCATGAACAAGAGGTGCTGGTCTATGAAGGAATAGCACCCAACTGGAGATGATTCTTGAACTTCAAGAACATATATAGCCACCAAAGAAATCAATCGCACTAAAAAATGGAAAAGGAAACAGAAGTTTTGTTTCGTTTGTTATAAATATAGCATTTTTATTTTTTAAAGACTTTTATACCTATTTTCTAAAATTCAGAATTTTATACCAGACTCATCACCGTCAATATTAAGTAATGACATCTCTCTCTATCCTCATCATTTTTTTCCTTCTCCATGCAAAAATTAAATCAACCATGGTTGACAAATACTCACTACCTCACTCTTAGCTCTTATTCTCGCTTCCTCTCTTCTTCTTCAACAAAAAACGTACTTCTTCTTCTTCTCTTCTTCTTCTTCCGTTGCTTCTCATTCTTTTGTTGCTTCTTCTTTATTTTCTTCCTCTTCCTATTTTATTATTCTTCTACTTCTTCAATAAGGGTGTTCAAAATTATCCCGAATCGACCGAACTGAACCGAAACATTAAATTATATGTGTTTGATTCGGTTCGGTTCGATTTTATTGTCAAAACGAAGTTTCGGCTCGGTTCAGAATTTTGGTGGTTTTTGAACTGAACCAAAACATTAAAGTAATTTTTTTATGTTTTATATATAATTTCATATAAAACCGAACTGAGCGGAAATAATTTTTTATTATATATTTTTTTCAATAATATCATTTAAAAACTATTTTTAATTAATAATACCGAACTGAAACTCACGGTTCGGTTCGGTTCAGTTCTTTTAGCATTCACAGTTTTGTTCGGGTTTATTTCTGAACTGAAGTCTTTTATATCTGTTTGGTTATCGCCAAAAAATCGACCGAATCGAACCGTGAACACACATATTCTTCAAGGCCCTATGACCCATCATTTTTTAGCGAGACTCGACCATTTTTCTCCTTCTTCTTCTTCAACGAGAGTAGACTGGTACCCATTATTCTCTTATTTTTTTATGTATAAAATGCTTCAAGTAATGACATAATAAAACAACTAGTTGAATCCTTCAAGTAGCCACTGATGTTTGGGTTGTTGATGCAAGAAAAAATAACTATATGAAGGGTTCAAGTAGTTAGAGACCACTTAACCCTTCAAATAGACAAATGGTATCTGCTTTACTGCTGTCATAATAAAATCAACTACTTTAAGGGTTAGTCCATCAAAACTTTGAGTTTAAGTCTTCAAATCCAAGCTGACATTGTTGGTGATTGTTTGTGTTGAAAAAATATGTTCATGGAGGCTACGAGCTTTAAGGTGTGATTTTCAGAGTACTTTAAAATATCAAACTCCATAATAGTACGTGCTCTTTTGACAACTTACAACACAATCATCCTCAAGCAACAAGCTTATTGGTCGGTCATTGCATAAAGTTAAAATACATCGGTGTTGGACATATTTATAGGCTGACACTATAAGAAATAAGGGCTTTAACAACCACTATTTTGATCACTAAAGCCCCTAAATTTGGTCACTAAAGGTCTAACGTGACAAACATGTGTTTGTCGCAAACCGCGTCGCTTTAGCTTTGTCAGCGAAAGCCGCTCGCAACGAGAAATGAAACTTGTCGTGTTGGACCTTTTACGATGAAGAAATACTGGTCGCAAAAGGTTTTTACGATGAACGTAAAAGTTGGTCGCAAAACGCATTTGCGGCAAAAAAATTTCGTCGTAAAAACCTTTTTATTTTTGCGTCAATAACATTTTCGCCGCAAAAATCTTTTTGCCATCAATATTTCTCTTCGTCGCCTAAACTCTTTGGCAACCAATTTTATTTGGGCGCGAAATCTTTTTTGCGACCAAACTTTTACATTTCCATAATGTAAATAAAAAATACCGAACTTTTAGTTTTCCTATACAAATATGATAGTAATAATATCATCGGAAAATTTATCAAACCTGAAACTTTTCTAAGAAATACATATATTAATCATTAATATGTAATGTAACAAATTAATAGTAGTTCATTACAAAATCTATGAATCATAATTCACTACAGAATGTGGTCGCAAATGTATCCAAAAAAGATAAATAAAAAAGAGAGTATTGAAAGTTTGATATTACTAATACAAAGCTTAACAAATATTCTGAACCTCATGTTTCTGCTGTTTAATCATCGTCAGGAGGTGAAAAACCGTTTTGAAGAGCCCATGTGAGTAAGTTTTATAGTTAGCTATCCATGGACTTTATTTGTTTCTTTAATTCTATATTTTCAACTTGACTCTTTTTCTTGGAAGATGTGGGTGGGGGCTCCATGTCTAAGACTTTTATTTCACTCGAGAACTTCTTCAACTATATCTTCTTCAGAGCGATGTGTGGCATCCTCAACGATAGACTCATCCCGTAAAGAACACACGCGTTCCTGTAACATCATAATGAGACAAATTCAAGATAGATATATTCATCAATAAGAAAGTATTGAAAAAGCAACCATCAAAATCCGATTAAAACTAACACTATTATTTTTAGACAATGAGCATCATTCAGAAAGTATTCAAAATTCATATAGCACACTCAAATACAAAGTGATAAGCCCCTCTCCCCCCACTCACCCACACAAATTGACACTAACAATATTATTAGATGAGGAACATCAATTCGAATGTATTTAAAAAGCCTCTAGCACGCTTAAATATAAAGTGATAACCCCCCTCACACACACATTGAAACTAACACTATTATCTTAGACAATGAGTATCAATCAGAAAGTTCTCAAAAAGTATCTAGCACGCTCATATACAAAGTGATAACCCCCCTCAAGTTACACTACCACTATTATCTTTAGATAATGAGCATCAATCAGAATGCATTCAAAATTAACTGGCACGCTCATATACAAAGTGATAAGCCCTACTCCCCTACTCCCACACACACAAAAACTAACAATATTATTATACAATGAGCATTAATCAGAAAATATTCAAAAAGCATCTAGCACGCTTAGATACAATGTGATAACCACCCCTCCAGACACACACATATAAATTAACATTATTATCTCAAACAATGAGCATCAATAAGAAAGTATTCAAAAAATATCTAATAGAATCTAATACAAGGTGATACCCCCTCCCCCCACTCACACAAACTAACACTATTACCCTAGACAATGAGCACCAATCGAAAAGTATTCAAAAAGCATATAGTACGCTGAGATGATAACAAAAAAGATAAATAAAAAAGAGAGTATTTAATGTTTGATGTTACAAGTACAAAACGTAAGAAATATTTTGAACCTCATGTTTCTGCTGTTGAGTCTTCATCAGGAGGTGGAAAACTGTTTTGAAGAGCCCAAGCGAGTAAGCTTTGTAGTTGGCTCTCCATCGACTTTATTTGTTTCTTTAATTCTATATTTTCAAATTGACATTTTTTCTTGAAAGATGTGGGTGGGGAGCTCCATGTCTAAGATCTTTATTTCACCCAAAGACTTCTTCAACTATCTCTTTTTCAAAGAGAGGTGTGGCATCCTCAGCGATAGACTCATCCCGTAAAGCACACATGCATTCCTGTAACATCATAATGAGCTGAATTCAAGATAAATATATTTATCAATAAGAAAGTATTGAAAAAGCATCCAACAAAATCTGATTCAAAGTGATAACCCCCCCTAAAATTAAAAAACACTATTATCTTTAGACAATGAGCATCAATCAGAAAGCATTCAAAATCCATATAGCACACTTAGATACAAAGTGATAAGGCCCCCTCCCCCCACTCACCCACACACCTTAAAACTAACAATATTATTAGACAAGGAACATCAATCCTAAAGCATTTAAAAAGCATCTAGCACACTCAAATACAAAGTGATACCCCCCACACACATTGAAACTAATACTACTATCTTATAAAATGAGTATCAATCAGAAAGTATTAAAAAAGTATCTACCACGCTCAGATACAAAGTGATAACCCTCATAAATTAATACTAACACTATTATCTTTAGACAGTGAGCATAAATCAGAATGTATTAAAAAATCAACTAGCATGCTCATATGCAAAATGATAAGCCCTCCCCCTCACTCACACACACACAGAAATTAAAAATATTATTAGATAATAAGCATCAATCAGATTGTATTCAAAAAGCATCTAGCACGCTTAGATACTAAGCGATAACACCCCCTACATACACATTGAAACTAACACTATTATCTTAGACAATAAGCATCAATAAGAAAGTATTCAAAAAATATCTAACAAAATCTAATACAGAGTAATGCCCCCCAACACACACAAATTATCTAGTATACTCAGATACAACGTGATAACCAAGAAAGATAAATAAAAAAAAGAGTATTCAAATCTTGAAGTTACAACTACAAAACTTAATGAATATTCTGAACCTAATATTTCTGTTGTTGAGTCATCGTCAGGAGGTGGAAAACCGTTTTGACGAGCCCAAACGCGTAAACTTTGTTGCTGGCTCTCCATCGACTTTATTTGTTTCTTTAATTCTATATTTTCAAATTGACTATTTTTCTTGGAAGATGTGGGTGGGGGGCTCCATGTCTAAAATCTTTATTTCACCCAATGACTTCTTCAACTATATCTTCTTCGGAGCGAGGTGTGGCATGCTCAGCGGTAGGCCCATCCCGTAAAGAACACAAAGTGATAAGCCCCTCCCCCACTCACCCACACACATTGAAACTAACAATTTTATTAGACAAGGAACCTCAATCGGAAAGTATTTAAAAATCATCTAGCACGCTCAAATACAAAGTGATAATCCCCTACACACACATTGAAACTAGCATTAATATCTTAGACGATGAGTATCAATCAGAAAGTATTTGAAAAGTATCTAGCATGCTCAGATACCAAGTGATACGCCCTCCCCCCACTCCCACACACACGAAAACAAACAATATTGTTAGACAATGAGCATCAATCAGAAAGTATTCAAAAAGCTTCTAGCACGCTTAGATACAAGTGATAACCTCCCCCCACCCATATTGAAACTAACACAATTATCTTCGACAATGAGCATCAATCAGAAAGTATTTAAAAAATATCTAACAAAATGTGATACAGAGTGATACCCCCCAACCCCCCTAACCCTCATATACACAAATTAACACTATTACCCTAGATAATGAGCATCAATTAGAAAGTATTCAAAAAATATCTAGTATGCTCAGATACAACGTGATAAACAAGAAAGATAAATAAAAAAGAGAGTATTTAAATCTTGATGTTACAACTACAAAGCTTAACAAATATTTGGAACCTCATGTTTCTGTTGTTGAGTCATTGTCAGGTGGTGGAAAACTGTTTTGACGAGCCCAAGCGAGTAAGCTTTGTAGTTGGCTCTCCATTAACTTTATTTGTTTCTTTAATTATATATTTTCAACTTAACTTTTTTTCTTGGAAGATGTGGGTGGGGGGCTCCATGTCTAAAATCTTTATTTCACCTGAGAACTTCTTCAACTATCTCTTATTCAGAGCGAGTGTGGCAACCTCAGCGATAGGCTCATCTCGTAAAGCACACATGCATTTATGTAAGATCATAATGAGTCAAATTTAAGATCAACTATATTCATCAATAAGAAAGTATTGAAAAAGCATCCAGCAAACTCCGATTCAAAGTAATAACCCCCACCCCCATAAATTAAAACTAACACTATTATCTTTAGACAATGAGCATCGATTTGAAAGTATTCAAAATCCATATAGCACACTTAGATACAAAGTGATAAGCCCCTCCCCCACTCATCCACACACATTGAAACTAACAATTTTATTAGACAAGGAACCTCAATCGGAAAGTATTTAAAAATCATCTAGCACGCTCAAATACAAAGTGATAATCCACTACACACATTGAAACTAGCATTATTATCTTAGACAATGAGTATCAATCAGAAAGTAGTTGAAAAGTATCTAGCATGCTCAGATACCAAGTGATAAGCCCTCCCCCCACTCCCACACACATGAAAACAAACAATATTATTAGACAATGAGCATCAATTAGAAAGTATTCAAAAAGCTTCTAGCACGCTTAGATACAAGTGATAACCTCCCCCCACCCATATTGAAACTAACACTATTATCTTAGATAATGAGCATCAATAAAAAAGTATTCAAAATATATCTAACAGAATTTGATACAAAGTGATACCCCCCACACAAACTAACATTATTACCTTAGACAATAAGCATAAATCAGAAAGTATTCAAAATGCATCTAGTACGCTAAGATATAAAGTGATAACCCTCCAAAACACATTTAAACTAACACGATTATTAATCAGAATATTTTAGAGGGATTACTCACATATCTTTCTTGAGGCGTATCATTCTGCCAACCTTTTTAGCACTGAAATGCGTGTTGTAAAACATTTCAATTTGAGTAGCTGTTACCCCAGTTGAAGCTTCCTATCCAAAATGTAACACAAGTTCAGTCGAAAGATATCATCGAAGATGTTCTTAAGGATTATGACATCGATATAAGCTATGACAAAGCTTGGAGGGCTAGGGAAGTTGCATTGGCTCTAGTTTGAGGTTCACCTGAAAGTTCATATATGAGGCTCCCATCATACTATCACATGTTAGAGGCGAAGAATCCATGTATTGTTACTTATATAGAGACTGATGAACATAACCATTTCAAATACTTCTTCATGTCGATTAGAGCCTCGATTTGTGGATTTTTTAATTGTATACGTCCCGTAATTGCTGTCAACGTTCAAAACTAGCAATGTCAATCCTGTTTTTCAAAGCAACCAAGGCCTATCTTGTATCAGAATTTGTGGCATATATGATTATCATCAACCAAGTTCATCAAGGTATTGGAAACTATATTGAGGCGGCCAAATTTGATAGATGGGCTCGTTCTCATTGTGGTGGTAGAGGCTATAAGATATGCATGAATAGCATATACTAAGGATGCTAGAGCCCTTCTTGTAACAAGTTTCATAGAACATCTACGTGATTTGATACAACAGTGGTATTATCAAAATCGGACAACTGCTTATAAGATGTACACACAGATGTCCAAATGGTGTGAGAAGGAGCTTAAAAAGAATCATGATGCTTCTCACAGACTTTTAGTGGCTGCCACAAATATTCACGAGTTTCGTGTCAGTACTGGGGATAGAGAGCATGTTATGAACTTACATAAAAAAACATGCACTTATCGTGAATTCGATCTAGACCAATACCTCTATGCACATGCATTAGCTTGTTGTTGACAATGCAACATATCTACTTACAACTTATGATCGAGGTATTATAAGGATGAGGCACTAGTGGAAGCTTACGTATTAATAGTTCACCCCCTCAGAGATCCTTCAGACTGGACTATTAGTGATGAGGTGAGAGAAATAATTGTCTTGCCCCTTATGATGAGGCGGTCTACTGGTTGCCCGGGGTAAACATAATATCGTCTATAGGTGAAGATGTACAACCAAATACATGTAGTTGATGTGGTTTACGCGAACACAATAGACAGACATGCAAACATCCTATCCCCTTTCACATGCGTGATGAATCACAACCAGACACATAAGCTCGTATATATTGTACGTATTTTGTATAGATTTTATCAATCTATTTTATATGTATACTGTATGAATTTTGTATAGATATTGTATCAATTTTTATCCATATAAGTAGTTATTTGTTTTGGTTAGTAAGCAAATTAATGCAAATTACATATATTCGATAACTACTTGAAGAGTTCTAATAGTAGTTTATGACTACTTAAACCCTTCAAGTTGTCGCATTGTCTACAGATAAATCACTGTAGGGGAAAAATGACTACTTGAAGGGTTCAAGAAGTAAAAAAAGACTACTTGAACCCTTCAAGTAGTAATCTTATTTTATGTAGTGATTTATACAGAGAGGATGTAACTACTTGAAGGGTTCAAATAGTCATTTTGACTACTTGTACCCTCAAGTAGTCATATTGTTTATTGCTGTCAGTTTATACAGAGAGCATGTAACTACTTGAATCTTTCAAGTAGTCATATTATTTGTTGTAGTCAATTTATACAGAGATCAATAACCACTTGAACCCTTCAAGTAGTCATATTATTTGTTGCCGTTAGTTTATATGGAGAACATGTGAGTACTTGAAGCTTCAATAAGTCATTTTATCTCATATTAGTGAGCAATTTAGACACAAAAATTAACACCATTCACACAGTAATCAATCCTGAATTGCTCATTAGTTTATAATTTCTTGAATTTCACTCAACAAATATATCTAATAAAAATACTTATTATCGAAAGAAGTGTTTACAAGAATTCAGACATCCAAACAACAAACAAAAACAAAGCGTTCATAGTTATGCAAGACTTTTCAAGTGGAGATGTACGACAAAAAAAGTCCACAATCAACTTTTTGTGAAATTGCTGCGTAAGTTTTATGCTTTATAGCTGTTAAGTTCTGGCCATAAACCAAGGCCTCCAAAAGGTTTAAGGTAAAAACACCACAATCAAACCTACGAAACAAATGCAAAATAAATTAGATATCATTTTTTCACGAATGAATCCCATATAAACTAGAACAAAGTTCACACGTTCCCTTGCTGAGGAACCTTGACATGAGTTAGAGTCCACTCGTCAAATACTTTATGAACTTATTTTCTATTTTCATAAAAGCTCATAAGTTTTAGCACACGAGGGAGTAGATGAGTAAATGGTCGCATTAGTGGGCAGAGGTGGGCTTGTTGAGTGGTGTTGTTAATTGAATTATAGACTTTTGCAACTTGTTCATTGAGGGCCAACTCCACGGTTATCCAGTGAGATTTGTTCACGTTCAGAATAAACAAAACCTATACAATAGTATTTTATCAAACTTTGCATAAAATAATCTTCTAAAGGACATAATTTGAAAAACGTGTAAGAGTACATACTCGATCACATGAATCCCAAGCCCTTCCAAAATGTGGTCTCAGCTCCACTATATAAGCTTGCAAAAGGTCATTGTCTTCTAATGTAAATCCGCATGGATTGCGTCAAATAGTTTACATCTACAAGACATGTTAGCCTACATTTTAGGTCAACAAATTGATCACTATAGCATACTAAGTTCGCAATGATTTTCTAATTTGGAAAAAACCTAAAAGCTTACATGAAAAATAACGTTAGAAATATTGATTCGTAGATCTGGGTGGATCCCTCCGAATTTTGAGCGAGTGATCATCAATATGCTGCCAACAAAATAAAGAAAAAATCTGTTATATGTCGTAGAACAGATAACACATGATACTACTTGAAGGGTTCAAGTAGTTTTTATAACTACTTGAAAGGTTCAAATAGTAAAAAAAATCTACTTGAACTCTTCATCTCATTGGATAACTTAATGCATGACAAAAAATAACTAGTTGAAGGGTTCAAGTAATAAAGAAAGACTACTTGAATCCTTCAAGTAGTCTCATGCTCATTGAATGACTTAATGCATGACTAAAAAATAACTACTTGAAGGGTCTAAGTAGTCAAAACTGATAACTTTAACCCTTCAAGTAGTCTCATGCCCACTGGATTACTTAATGCATGAATAATAAATAACTACTTGAAGGGTTCAAGTAGTCAAAAGACACTACTTGGACCCTTCAAGTAGCCATAAAATACTAAAACAGAACACAAAAAAGTTCTAATTGGTTGAATCAAACTAATTAAACACGAATCTCTGATTCTAACCATTCAACTGGATCCAAGAGCTTGGAGAAGAACTTCTTACAAACAGTTGAAATGAGAAGTTGGATGGTAGTGCTACAAAACAAAACATATATGTACAATCATCTAACCTTCTTTTAAACAAAACATAACATATATGTACATAAGTTCAGGAAATTACCTGTCATCAACAGAGTTATACCACTGGTCAGATTTTTTTCTCATCTTCTTCCGTTAGTTCTTCATAGAGTTTGAATGGTAGTGAGGGGGCATCTTTCTCAAATGGTTCCATCTGACGTTGTTTTCTTGTCGGATCTGTCCATTCAGACTTGACATATTGGGAAGGAAAGTGCTTTATCTTTCCCAACTCCCCAACAACCTCTACAACGTCGGATTTTAAAAGAGACTTGTCCACTTCTGAGTCAGCCCCCCTGAGAAGGTATCTCTACCACCTCTGTCCCAGCCTTCTCAATAGACATATTAACATTTATTTCTATAGTGGGATCATGGGTAGTAGACTTTTCCAATGAAAACTCAACCCCCTTAATAGGTAGATCTGGCTCTTTCTCAGTCGTGGGTTGTTCCTCTTCATTGGTTGTCTCTTCCAATAATTCAGTATCGTACTATTGAACAATTTGAGAAATAATGATGTTAGATTTTTTATCATGAGCACCATTCAACTTCCCTAGTGGAGACTTTTCCAAAGAAGGTTGTTCCCCCTCATTACCATTCAACTTTTCTTCATGTCCAACATCCATCTTGTCAAAATTGTTGTGACCATCCTTAACAACTAGGCCAAAAGAATGTACATAAAAATCTTGCTCGATTGGAGATCTCACTTACTGATCAATAAGGACTTATAACTGACCTATAATGCTTCTTAATTCCTACTTAATATCAGCAACTTCTTTTTTCAGCATTGTTGAGTCAGCCTTAAGTTCCTTAATATCAGAAGCCATGATATCTAACTTCTTTTTGGTCTCATGTATGAAAGCATTGACATCATCCTCCCCACTATCAGCAACAACCCCAAAAGAAATATACTATAACAGTCGAACTTCTTCAGCCATAGTTCCACTTTCAAGTAAAGGACTCGGCAAGTCCACCTCTTCCTTAGCAACAACCCCAACTTCATCAACAACAGCCCCCGCCCTTATGAAATTCTATAGAATTCTTCTAGAATGGTTGTTGCTCTCCTTGGTCAGTTAGGTTTAGAGCCAAAAGAACCTTCAGCTATAAATTGATACAAAAACATGTCATTATCCGTTGAAAGATGCATATATAAAGCAAGTTTCATGATTTATTTATACACAAAAAAGAATTTGACCCTTCAAGTAGTCACTTGTTCTGATTTTCACAAACAAATGAGTACTTGAAGAGTTCAAGTAATCATATACTGCTACTTGAACCCCTCAAGTAGTGATCAAAATCACTACTTGAACCCTTTAAGTAGTTACTTGTTTTGACTTTCAGAATCAAAATCACTACCTGAAGGGTTCAAGTAGTCAAATATAACTACTTGAACCCTTCAATTAGTTATTTATTCTGACTTCCAGAATCAAAATCATTACTTGAAGGATTCAAGTAGTCAGATACAACTACTTGAACTCTTCAAGTAGTTACTTATTTTGACTTCCAGAATCAAAATCACTACTTTAAGGGTTCAAGTAATCATATAGAACTATTTGAACCCTTCAAGTAGTTACTTGTTTTGACTTCCAGAATCAAAATCGATACTTGAAGGGTTCAATTAATCAGATACAACTACTTGAACTCTTCAAGTAGTTACTTGGTTTGACTTCTAAAATCAAAATCATTACTTGAAGGGTTCAAGTAATCAAATACAACTACTTGAACTCTTCAAGTAGTTACTTGTTTTGACTTTCAGAATCAAAATCACTATTTGAAGGGTTCAAGTAGTCAGATACAACTACTTGAACCTTTCAACTAATTACTTATTTTGAATTCTAGAATCAAAATCAGTACTTGAAGGGTTCAAGTAGTCAGAAACAACTACTTGAACCCTTCAAGTAGTTACTTGTTTTGATTTCCAAAATCAAAATCATTACTTGAAGGGTTCAAGTAGTCAGATACAACTACTTGAACCCTTCAAATAGTTACTTATTTTGCCTTCTAGAATAAAAATCACTACTTGAAGGGTTCAACTAGTTAGATACAACTACTTGACTTGCAAGTACAAAAATGATAAATAAGAAAATCAAGCGTTATTACTATTTTACGAGCGAAAATATCCTTGTACACTTGTTCATGTGAAACAATGGTGCTAGTCGTCCAGTTAAGTGATCTTGGAAAATGATTAGCAACATTTATCACATACAAGCTTTCAATTGGGGGGGTAGGCCTCATCTGCCCAAACTTGTATAAATTAATAATAATTATTCTCCACTAATTGGAAGCATAAAAAAAGAAGAAGAAGGGAATGGATATACTTCAAAAGCATATGAGAAACCCCCAAAACGTACTTATACTTAGAATGTTTTCCCAACCTTATTCTTTTTCTTCTTTTAACTACTACCAGCTTCCTCATCATTGACTTCTTTGGGAAGGGCGTTCTTCAATGCACGAATGGTCATCCCAAAACATACCTCCCCTCATGGGTAGCTATTGAATCATCCAAATTATCAACTAATATCACCCACTTCTGATCAATCTTATTCCTTATCTTTTTCCCTAACAAAACATGCTCCAATAAATACAGTAGCCCCAAGTTCACAACATCACCATCCTTCACACCTTTTCTGCCCATAAGCACTTCCTCCAATCACTTGTTGTTGATGCTATCGTCGCGGTTGAAATACTAATCCCTAATCCTATTAGGGGTAGTCTTGTCATATGTCCCAAGGATAAGAGGAGTGCCACAACGAAGGCTAGTTATCAAAGAAAATTCTCTCTTTGAGAACCTGATTGATTTTCTAGCTATGAGAAAATACATCTCATCGTAGTGTCTTCCTTCAGCTTAACTTCTCTAAGAAGCATGTGATGACATATGGTTCTAGAAAATTAGATGCTCCGTATGTCCAACAAATGACTGAAACATGTTTGCCTAAAGAGAATCTTCTAAGATTCAGTGAACTTCTCATTCAGTTACTTAATAACATTTAGGTTGGATAGGCAGTTCACTCTTCGAGGGATGAATTCATCATCATTGAGGAATAAAGTCAGTTGAATCACTTGTTGTTGATGCTATCGTCACGGTTGAAGTATTGATCCCTAATCATAGGGACAGTCTTGTCATATGTCCCAAGGACAAGTAGTTAAATGTCAAATACACCTACTTGAACCCTTCAACTAGTGACTTATTCTGATTTTCAGAAACAACTCATTACTTGAATGGTTCAAGTAGTCAGATACAACTACTTGAACCCTTCAAATAGTGACTTATTTTGAACTTTAGAGTCAAAATCACTACTTGAAGGGTTCAAGTAGTCGGATACATTGCTTGAACCCTTCAAGGAGTGATTTGTTTTGACTTTTAGAGTCAAAATCAAAATCACTACAGGAAGGGTTCAAGTAGTCATATACACTACTTGAACCCTTCAAGTAGTTATTTATTTTGACTCCTAAAATCAAAATCACTACTTGAAGGGTCCAAGTAGTCAAATATTGTAGTCAATATAACTACTTGAAGGGTTTAAGTAGTACTACTTGAACCCTTCAAGTAGCCAATATATTCAAATGGTTATCGCAAACATTAAGCAATCCAGACATACAAAATGTTATAAGGGACAATCTTGTTGGAATTATGTCCATAAAGTAGGGTGTAATAACTATTTATGAGTATTTATTTATTTCTCAAACATTTTGTATTATTGAATTTAATGAATGAATGAAAGTTTTTCTATTCATTAAAGTGTGCTTATAATTTACTTAAGTCGTGAAACTATTGTCAATGTAAGAAGAGTAAAGACTAAGGCGTCTTCTAGACAAACTCTTCTAAAACAATTCATAATGCTATTCGTAGTCTTAGGATCGATTGGGCAGTCGAGTCCGATTATGATTTTTAGGTTGAACCAAATGATGCCGGTCTTGGGGCATGAGAGTGGAGACTTTAACGGTTGACTTAGACATATTGTGGAACATGTTGAATAGATTAGTAACCAATTAGTTTAGGGGAAAACTATTTATCTAACTCTAAATCTAATTGTTACACATATAAGAGTATTTTCATAATTACTTTAATCCTGAGATGAATACGAAACTTCACATAGCTACTTACAACCTTTGATATGCTAAAGGAGTGAGTTCAAATTGTCAAACAATGCCTCGACTGTTGGGATTGTGATTCAACTATGTTGGAGTTGCACGATTCACATATATAAAAATTCGTGATGAGATTGCAAATGCAACGATATCACCTTATGCTTTTATTGATGGGTGTGTGAATAAATTAACTTGGCCAAATATTCGATAAAATGAATCATTGAATAAGGCGTGGTGAACTGTACAACACAATTAACTGTATATCTTTTTTATTCACAGTCAATAAATGAGTTAAGAAAATAATAATTAGAGGGGTAAAATGATAATTTTACATCCTTATCTTGTTACTGATATTCACAGAGGGTAATATGTTAAAATATTCTCTGGAGTGTGAAATAAAAGTGTTTATTTGCACCGAAAAAAATGTAGCATGCATAAATTAAGAGTTGATTCGGCAACAGACCTATAAAGGAATCGTACGATGTCATGATTAAATAGGTCGAGAATTTTTGAAGATAAATTTACAGAGTATTTGAATCCTATAGCTTTATTAATGTGGGTCCATTCGGTCTTAGGACTATCTCATAAGGACATAAATGAAAAATAACATCAGTTGGAACAAAAACGTGTTTTGGACTAAGGTATATTTTCTGAACCCATACGTGATGGGTGTTGTTACTTAATTAGTGACAAGTAAGTAATTAATGTTCAAATTAATTAATTGGTTATTTTCTAATTATTGGATAATTAATAAATAAAAAAATTAATTAAATAATTGATGGAGATCAATTTATTTTATCAAATTAGATTGATGAATTTGGACACAACATTAACTTTAGGGAGATATGCAATTTTCGGCAATAACAAATATTATGGGGTGAATTTTCAGTAATTTGACATATGGGGGTATATGTAGAGATTCCGTAATTATTATATATGGGATGACAATATAGTTGCATCCCTAACCTTGATCACAAATGTGATTACGTAGAGCAAAGAAAGCAGTTTCTCTCTCCTCTCCCTGTTGCCGCTGAAATCTAGAGAAAGAATAGAAACATTTGTTTTTTCTTTTGTTGTTTTGAAAGTCCACATTCAATTCCTGATGATATTCAATTGAGATATACTTCTGAATTCTACCAGTGGTTGTTGGTGTGAAGATTATTTGAAGTCTTACGAAGAACAAAGAACGCGAGACGACTAATAGGATTCCACCAAATTAGAATTTCTCAGATACAAAAAATGTATATAATCGTTTCTACATCAATTGAATATGTTTAACTAAGTATGCATAATCATAAGTATGCTTTTAATATTTAATATGATTAAATTGGTTTTAGAATTTTTTTTGATATTCCGCCCACGAATCGTTTCGTGGTTCAATGATTTTTCTTTAAATTTTAAAACCTGATCCAACAACTTATATTAGAGCCTTGGGTTCTTGATTGTGAATATTTAGTAATTAGACGTATGTATCAATGAATGTTTTGATATTGTCATATATTTTTGTATGGTAGATTCAAAGTATGTTTGAATGTGTTTTATGATTGGATCCTGATCGATTGACTCTAGGTATTTATTTTTAATTTTATAATTGTTGTATGCTGAAATTAAGGTATAAGATTTGATATAATTTAATTTTTGCAAAAGTTGCATCTTTAAATTCCATGTAAATCTGTCGTCACGAGGAAAGTTGTCGTTCATCGCCGTGACATCGTCGTTCGTTGCTGCCACAGTCGCTTGCCGCAGCGCCGTGCTGTCACCTGCTGCCCCACGCCACTGCTTGCCATTGCCGCTCGCTGTTGTAGGTTTCTTAATTATGGTTTAGGAAACCATAGGGTTAGGAAACCTTGAGTTTTTTGAAACTTTAGGGTTTAGGAAACCCTGATTTATTTTTGAAACTTTAGAGTTTAGGAAATTTTGAGATTTTGGAAACTTTAATGTTTAGGAAACCTTGAGGTTTTTTTGAAAATTTTTGGGTTTAGGAAACCTTAGAGTTTTTCCCAATCCAGTCCCTAAAAATTATTTGTATTTAATTCGGTAATTTTTTAACACTAACTAATTTGATTTTAGTTTATAAATTGGTTTTAAAATAAATCAATTGATTAATTTATATGATAATTTATTTATCAAAGTAAAAACTGTTGAAAAATTGAATTTTAAATTGAAATTTGAATTTTGAAAATGAGACTGAATTTTTGTAAAGAGTTACAAATTGGTAAAATTTTTAAAGGAGAAGGAGAAGACTACAGACACCATGAAGATTAGTATTTAAATTATTATAATTTATTTATATTCTTTTTATGTGATTAAAAATGATTCATAGAGAGGTTAATTTTGAATGGATGATTCATTATTAATTTCTTATGATCATATAACATGCTATATAGAAATAGGGATATGTCAATATCAAAATGTCATGTAACATGTACTTGTATCATTGTAGTTTAAATTTATAATGAGTTATAATTTAAATACAATGCGAATTTTATAAAAGTTGTAAATTTTGAATTGGGATTTAAGTTTTATAGAAGTTTATAATTTTTGAAACTTATTTTTTTTCAAATTAATAAAGAGTTATAATTTTAAAAAAACACCAAAAAATCCATTTTTCCAAAAACTAAGTGGGAGGGTCGTTTACGTTGAAACGCTCCCAAGGTCCCCAACGCAAACTTGATCGTGGCACGATGAATGGTTTAGAGCCACCCTTGCGGTCCTCTCTTCAGTGGGAGAAACTTGACTCACCGAGTTGTTTAATAAGCTAAAGCTTGTAAAGGAAGTGGTGAGGCAAGACCATTCCT
The DNA here is from genome assembly GCA_003255025.1 of Datisca glomerata. Taxonomy (NCBI): domain Eukaryota; kingdom Viridiplantae; phylum Streptophyta; class Magnoliopsida; order Cucurbitales; family Datiscaceae; genus Datisca; species Datisca glomerata. The sequence continues at coordinate 300,438 of QANY01002466.1, forward strand.
AGACAGACTATTAGTTCATGTCAACCTTTAAAGCCAATGCGTTGATTAAACACTTAGATCGAAGTACATTGAAATCCCCATAGGGGCTAGTCAATGAGGCTAAGCTGACCAAAACCATTGATGATTAGTTAAGTTAGATGTAGTAACATCTTGAAAAGCGTTAACCAAACGAGAGGAGTCATGATGCGATAAGAGACAGCTTGGACGTTGTCATTAGATGAGACAAGCTATCGTTGTTGATCGTAACATTATGGAAGAAATATTTTTATTGGATTTTTAAATATCCAAGTATTTGCATCATGCATCATACTTTCCTGAATGATTGAGTATTTATTTACACCGTTTTATTTATTATTTCCAGTAATCATGTCGGTATCCCCACTCTCAACTATCTTAAAAGCAAACAAACGTACTGGTGAAAATTACGTGGATTGGAAACGTAATCTTGATATCGTGCTGACGATAGAAAAACACAAGGTCATGCTCACCACCTCTTGTCCCCTTGAGTCTATTGCTGAATTGACTCAAGAGGAAAATGATTCTTATGCTTCTTGGTTGCGTTCTGATAAGATCGCTAGGTGTTACATATTGGCTTCTATTAACAATGTGTTACAATAGCAACATCAGAACATTGAAACTGCCGCTGATATGATGTTGAACATCACCAAAATGTGGAACTCCTGTCAGAGAACATATGATGTTGATTATTAGTTATCTGAATGAGATGGGGATCGTGGGTGCTGAGGTAGATGACGAGACACAAGTTGATATGATCCTTGAGACTCTGGCTGACACTTTTGAGAACTTCAAACTTAATCACTTCCTAAGCTGATGAAGGAACTACAAGCTACTGAGATCCTATATCTAAAGGGCAAGCAGAAGACTGGAGAGGCAAACTTTACTGAAAGATAGCCTTCCACCTATGCGCCAAAAAGAAACACAAGACAGGTCCGGAAAGGGCTAAGAAGCAGAACTCGAAAGCTACGAAATGTAAGGGCACTACAAAAGTGGTCAAGTCGAAAGATAAGTGTCATCATTGTGGAGCTGCTGGCCATTGGAAATGTGACTGCCCAGACTATCTCAAGGAGTTGAAATCTAAAGGTATAATACTTATTATTGAGGCATGTTATGTGGCTGACTCTATTTTTTCGTGGATTGTAGACTCTGCAGCCACCTACCATATCTATTGTTCCCTACAGGGGTTCAGGGAAATTAGAAGGCTTGACGAGGGCGAGTTCAACTTCTATTAGAGGAATGAAGCACTAATATCAGCCGTATCTGTTGGAACTATTAAATTGTCATTCAATGACAGTTTTATAGTTTTACGTTATGTTTATTATATCCAGGTTTTTGGGAAGAACGTTATTTCATTAGCTAGTTTAATTGAGCAATGATTTAGTTTGAATTTCATTGATAAAAATATTGGTATTTTTAAAAATGTATGCTTAATTACTACTGCACATTTGATAAATAAACTGTTTTACATAAAACCAATAGTTCAAATGATATATGACACTGAAGTAAATATTGATTTACAAAGGGATAGTAAAAGGTTGAAGGATGACTCAATCGATCTAACCTATTTGTAACACTTATGTCTTGGCCACATTAGCCTAGACAAGATAAAAAAACTTGCAAATGATGATTCATTGCAAACTTTAATTATGGGATCACTACCCACATGTGAATAATGTATAGAAGGTAAAATGACCAAGGGACCCTTTTCAGTGAAGGGTGAAAGAGCCACTCAATGCCTCGAACTCGTACATAGTGATGTATGTGGGCCATTAAATATCCAAGCAAGATGAGGTTATGAATACTTTGTAACCTTCACTGATGACTACTCATGTTTTGGACATGTTTATCTAATGCACCGAAAGTCTGAAACCTTTTAAAAGTTCAACGAGTATAAGGATATAGTCGAAAAACAATTAGAGAAACAAATCAAAATGCTACAATATGATCATGGTGAAGAGTATTTAATAGGAGAGTTTGAAGACTTTCTTAAGGAAGAAGGTATTCTTTCTCAACTTACAACACCTGACACTTCAGAACAAAATAGTGTGTCAGAGAGAGGGAATAGAGCTCTGTTGGATATAGTTAGATTCATGATGAATTACTCATCCCTCCCAGATTCTTTCTGAGGATATGCTTTGGAAACAATAACATACATTCTGAATCAAGTTCCATAAAAATGGTGCCTTGTATGCCATATTAAAGATGGAATGAACGAAAGTCATTCGTAAACCACCTTAGAACATGGGGATGCCCAGCACATGTTCTGAAAGTGAAGATAGGCAAGTTGGCCAGTCATTCAAAATTATAACCGTTTGTAGGATATCCCAAAGGAACAAACAAATACACCTTTTATAGTTCAATTGACAAGAAAATATCCGTGAGCACGAATGCGCATTTCTTGAAGAGGACTACATAAGAAGTGTGAAGCCGAGAAACACTCTTGTGCTAGAGGAATTATTGAGTAGGAGGACACCAACTCCCCAATTAGGAACTGTTTCAGATTCAATAATGGAAGAACCATAGCAGGAGCAAGATCCTATGGAGTCTCGACGTAGTGGGAGGGTTGTGAGACAGCCTGACATGTACATGTCTTATAGAAATGCCTTAACAACAGTCTCAGATAATGATTATGTTGAACATGTCTCCTTTTCACAGGCCATGTCTGGTCCTAAAATGAATCTATGGCAAGAAGCCATGAACGTTGAGATACAATCGATGTCCTCGAACGGAGTCTGAAAACTTGTAGATCCTCTTGAAGGGGTAAAACTCGTAGTGTATAAATGGATTTATAAGAAAAAGAGAGGTCCATATGGGAATGTGGAGACGTTCAAAGCTAGGCTAGTAGCTAAGGGCTATACCCAAAAGGAAGGTATTGACTATATGGATACCTTCTCGCCAGTGGCCATGTTTAAATCCATCTGAATCCTCTTGTCCATTCCTGCTGCCCTCGATTATGAAATTTTGCAGATGAAAGTCAAGACTGCTTTTCTGAATGGAAATATTGAAGAGCGCATTTATATGGCTCAACCAGACGGGTTCATGGAGAAAGGCCAAGAGGGCAATGTTTGTGAACTGCTGAAGTCCATTTATGGACTTAAGCAAGCATCCCGATCGTGGAATATCATATTCGACGAAATTATCAAGAACAACAGTTTTGAGCTGTTAGTGGGCGAACCCTGTGTGTATAAGATGATACACGAAGGGAATGTGATTTTTTAGGTTTTGTACGTGGATGATATTCTGCTCATTATGAATAATGTAGGAAAATTATCTGATATCAAGATTTGGCTTGCAAAGTAATTTGATATGAAGAATTTTGAAAAAATTGCATTTGTCCTAGGTATTCAGATTTTTCGGGATCGGAAGAACATACAATTGGCACTCTTTCAAACATCTTATATTGATAAGGTGATGGATCGCTTTAGTATGCCAAACTTCAAGAAGGGATATCTTCCTTTCAGGCATAGAGTTAGCCTCTCTAAGGAGCAGTCTCCCAAGACTCCTCAAGAAGAGGAAGTCATTAGAAAAATTTCCTATGAATCAGCTGTAAAAAGTCTCATGTATGCGATGCTTTACACTAGGCCAGACATTTGTTACGCAGTGGGCATTGTGAGTCATTTTTAATCTAATCCTAAACTCGAGCATTGGAATACCTCAAGCATATCCTTCAGTATCTTAGGAGAATAAGGGACTACATGCTTGTGTATTCAAGTACTGACCTAAATATGATGGGGCATACTGATTCAGATTTCTAAGCAGACAAAGATTCGACGAGGTCCACTTCAGGATCGGTGTTCATCCTGAACGATGGAGCAGTTGTATGGAGAAGTATCAAGTAATCTTGCATTGTTGATTTTACTATGGAAGCTCAGTATGTGGCAGCTTGTGAAGCTGCAAAGGAGGCTGTATGGCTTAGAAAGTTCTTAAAGATTCTGGAACTTATTCCAAAAGATGACAACCCCATGACACTTTATTGCATAACAGTGGGGCTGTAGTGAATTTGAAGGAACTAAGGAGACACAAAAGATCCAAACATATAGAGCGTAAGTATCACCTGATTAGAGAGATTGATCAGCGTAGAGATGTTGCAGTAACACACATATCAACGGCCAATAACCTGACAGATCCATTCACGAAGACTTTAAGCAGTAAAGTTTTTTATGGTCATCTGGAGGGCATGTGGATACGAGATTGTATACGTCTACTATAGTCTAAGTGGAAGATTGTTGGAATAATGTCCATAAAGTAGGGTGTAATAACTATTTATGAGTATTTAGTTATTTCTCATACATTTGTATCATTAAATTTAATGAATGAATGAAAGTTTTCTATTAATTTAAGTGTGGTTATAATTTACTTAAGTCATGAAACTATTGTCAACATAAGAAGAGTAAAGGCTGAGGGGACTTCTAGATAAACTCTTCTAAAATAGTTCAGAATGCTATTCGTAGTCTTAGGATTAATTGGGCAATCGAGTCCGATTATGACTTTTAGGTTGAACCAAATGATACCAGTCTTGGGGCATGAGATTGGAGACTCTAACAAGTTGACCCAGACATGTTGTGGAACATGTTGAATAGATCAGTAACCAATTAGTTTAGAGCAAAGCTGTTTATCTAGCTCTAAATCTAATTGTTGCACATATAATGATATTTTTGTAATTACCTTAATCCTAAGGTGAATACGAAACTTGATTTAGTTAGTTACAATATTTGATATGCTAAAAGAGTGAGTTCGAATTATCGGACAATGCCTCGGCTGTTAGGATCGTGATTCAACTACGTTGGAGTTGCGTGATTCATAAATATAAAAATTCGTGATGAGATTGCAAATGCAACGATATTACCTTATGCTTTTGTTGATGGGTGTGTGAATACACTAACTTGACCAAGTATTCGATGAAATGAATCATTGAATAAGGCATGGTGAACTGTATGATACAATTCACTGTTATATCTTTCTTATTCACAGTCAATAAATGAGTTAAAAAAATAATAATTTGAGGGGTAAAACGGTAATTTTATATCTTTATCTTGTTCTGATATTCACAAAGGGTAATATGTTAAAATATTCTCAGGACCGTAAAATAAAAGTGTTTATTTGCACCGGCAGAAAATGTAGCACTCATGAATCAAGAGTTGATTCGACATTGGACCTATAGTGTAGTCGTACGATGTCTTGAGAATTTATGGAGATAAATTTACTGAGTATTTGAATCCTACAGCTTTATTCATGTGGGTCTATTCGGTCTCAAGAGTAGCTCATAAGGACATGAGTAGAAAATAATATCAGTTGGAACAAAAATGTGTTTTGGACCAAGGTATATTTCCCGAACCCATACATGATGGGCATTGTCACTTAATTAGTGAAGAACAAGTAATTAATGTTCAAATTAATTAATTGGTTATTTAATTATTGGATAATTAGTAAATAAAAGAAATTAATTAATTGATGGATATCAATTTAATTTATTAATTTGGATTGATGAATTTGGACACAACATTGATTCTAAGGAGATATGTAATTTTAGGCAATAGAAAATATTATGTGGTGAATTTTCAGTAATTTGACATATAGGGGTATATGTGTAAATTTTATAATTATCATATAAAGGATGATAATAGGGTTGCATGCCTAACCTTGATCACAGTGTGCGATTATAGAGCAAAGAAAGCAGTTTCTTTCTCCCCTTCTTGTTGCCGCCGAAATCTAGAGGAAGAAGAGAATTTTTTCTTCTTCTGTTGTTTTGAGAACACACAATCAATTCCTGACGACATTTCAATTGAGATATAATTCTGAATCTTAAGAGTGGTTGTTGGTGTAAAGATTATTTGAAGTCCTACGAAGAACGAAGAACGCGAGGCGACTAATAGGATTTCACCAAATCAGAATTTCTTCGATACAAGAAAGGTATAAAATTGTTTCTACCTCTATATAATACGTTTAACTTAATATGCATAATCGTAAGTATAGTTTTAATATTTAATATAATTAAATTGGTTTTAGAATTTTTTTGATATTCTGCTCACGAACCGTTCATGGTTCAATGATTTTTCTTTAAATTTTAAAACCCGATCCAACAAATCTAACCTTAGAAGATTTTCTCCTAGCCCTAAAACAGAAAAAGTCCCGATTTTTAAAACCCTAGATAGTTTTCCCCAAACTTCCAGTAAGAAGAACAAAAGAAAGAGTAACAAACTCGAATTCCTATTCTGCGTAAAAAAAAACAGAGAGAAGAATGAGTACCTGAGTTTGTTGGTCGGTGGGTATCGTGCCGAAGTGCTCTGGAAATAGAAGAAGAATAAGAAAATGACTTTCAGGGATGGTCTCGCTGAAGAAAAAGCCTCAAGTTTTCAACGAGAAGAGAGAGCACAGATGAGAATGGAGACGAAGAGGAAGAAAGCAAATGAGTGCAAAACTAAGGAAGATAAACAAGGAAGAGACGCGAAGAATGAAGGTGAAAGAGAAAGTAACCGTCTAATCATACTTGATGTATAAACTGCCTTGAGCAGTGTGTGAACAGTGAGTTTTGTTTGATTTAGTGAGCCATAGTATAAAATTCTAAGTTTTGTCGAGAGAATTGAGGTTCGATTCTTGGGTTTTTAGCAAAGATGAAACAGAATCCCATGCATCTTTCTTTTAGTTTTCCCCATTTTTCTTGTATATTTGATGTAGCTAACGTTGCAAACATTACGTATTTTATAAAAGTATTTTTAAAAGAGATGAATAAAATGTAAATTAATAATTTACCTAATATAATCTTATAAACTATTTGAGTCGATTTTAAATAGTAAATTTTAATAAAACAAATACATGATGTGTATTCTTGGTATAACAATTCACATAGGAGGATAGATGTGTCTAAGCTGAAAGTTTTTTTTTTGTATATTGAAAATTTTCTTTAAAATAAATATAATTGTAAAAATCATTACTATCATATATGAATAAAATTCAATGTCTTGAAATTATTTGATAAAGTAAACTTTTGGTCCTTTAACCTTTACTAATATTTCTATGTTGTTTTAACTTTCGAACTAAATATTTTTAATCCTCTAAGTTTCAAAAAAAAAAATTCTGTGATCTTCTCATCTTACACCGATCAATAATCCGTTAAATTTATTGACGAATGTTGTATGGAAGATGATAATATATGCTAACTCATGGACGACTAGCACTAGCAAGCCTTGAGTCTATCGTTTAGACATTTCAAAACAAGTAATTGAGTTTGTCCATATATAGCAAAAATAGTCTATTCTACCTAGCTCTGGGTGTCTTTCCTTCCTTTTCCTATCAAAATTCTCTCTCTTTCTCGCAATTAATCTTATAGGTTCTATAAATTACAAAAAACCCATTTTTATCTTTAAAATTATGTTCATTAGTCATCATGATCAGCAACCACTGTATTGTTTCTTCCGTTTTAAGATTTCGTCAACTAGTTAATAATAGACTAAATATGAATGGAATATGACATCTACGAAAGTTGAACAGACAAGAAGAATATATTTTTAACACCAACACGATAGAAAACCGCTCAAGATGATAGATCTTTGATTGACAACTGAAAATAGATTACTCCATACTTCAAATGAGCTATTAAAATCGTATGCCAATCATGTAAGCGTAGGTGCTTCTTTTATCATCTGTGACTTTGACCTGATATTTCAATATCCCAAACCGGTTGTTAACAATACAACAAAACATAAAAAACAAACGATCTTAGTCTCCTCGACTTGTTTTCTTTTCTTACTTTATGTAGTTTAACTGAAACATTTAGATCTTAACCTAACCAAAGGCCCGATCACTTCAACAAAACCTCTCTTGAGAGGCACACGATTGAAGGGGTACAAATTGAAGGAATGGAGGGTAACCTTTACGAATCCAGTTATATATTTAATTAATGATGACATTTATTTGACCGATGACTTTAATTGATTTGACTTACGATAAACATTACACATATTACCATCATATTTTTTATTAACAAGAAAAATTGTGCTTAATCGGTTGCTGAGAGTTGTTTATACGTTTATATTGGAGGATAACACAATTATACCTATTGCAGACCTCATACTAATTAACCCCTAACAGAATAATTTAGTCACACGCCTTGGATCATTCGACCACGCAAGTCACATTCGTGCGTAGAGAATTTTTTTATGGTACATATAACCAAAAAATCCTATGCCCTTATTACAAAAAGTTGCTGACTTAAGTGACACTTTCGACCCTTCCCTCTCTCCCTCGTTCCCCTTTTAATTAGGTTGTATTTGGCCTCTTCTTTCAACAAAGTTGTAAGTGCCGTAAAAATGCTGATGGAATGAGGTGTTTATGTTTGCATGTTTGGCGGCTAGGTTTATGATTCGCCCTTTCATTTCGTTCATGCAGGTATTGAACATCTTAAGGAAAATATTAACTCTTTCAAAGTCTGAACTTTATTTCTGCATAATATTACAAGTTAAACCCCATCAAAGCCGCAATGAAGTTACTCACCAAACTTACACTGAATGTAGTATTCAGGTCATTTGCAAATGCCATGAATTTCATTACATAGACATTGCAATCATTCATGTAATATAAAAGTAACGACATTCAAGCATCGTGCACCCGCAAAATGATGATTGATTGTGTACGTGTCAACTTACCCATTGTCTTGCGTGAGGACACCTTTACCATATGAGACTTCATAGCTGTTGAAACAATCATTATCGCCTTTCAAAGACCGGAGTTCATCAACATACAATTCATCTAAATTTGACAATTGTGCCCTTGTAATGTGTCATTGCATCAAAAATCTAACTCGCAACAAAATTAGAAGACTTATACATGTCTCGTACTTTGTAGATGCACCATTTTTCTCCGTTTAATGGGTAAAATGTCCCACAACTCCGTAACTTGATCAACAAAGCAGATGATGACCAAGAACTATTAGTCACCACTGTCATTCATGAGAATGTGAATCTGCATCAATTAGGACAATCATATTATCGTAGTGCATAAATTACCACTACTAGCACATGCATATGCTTTAACATCGTTACCTCGCAGAGTATCGACGTTGATCACAATACATATTTACAGTAATTCTTAGAGCCTTTTACGATTTCAAGCGAGTGCAATGACTCAATAAATGAATGACAAACAACAGACAGTATCATAGATGCAAAAAGTATACAGGACATTTCTATAATGGAAAGTCGGTGGCCACTTACAATTAGATGGGTCGTGCAAAATTAGTGTCACCCTACTTCCCCATTATTTTTCGCTTCGTGAGTGAGCACCATTGCAAGCATATAGATGGTCTATAAGATGTAGACTTAGTGTTATAATAACAAAGGTGAATATGAAGTTTACATATAATGATACACCATTGATGCTAGCTTTTACATCAACTCAGGCCCAGCAATGTACACACAACAATGTGGACCAAGGGTGTAGATGGCCGCTGGTTCGAGCCAACTATCATCTATCTGAACAATACACTCACTACATGAAAAAAAAGCATCAACATATGAGCAATTACTCACATTCGATATGTATATATGAATCGAGTGACATAAGATGTTCAAAAATCCTTTCATAGACATACTAACTTATCTTTCAAAGATGTGTCAAATATGTAATCCAACATTGCCCTGTCAACATTAGAGAGTGGTGTCGTAAGACTAAATGGTCTGGCTTTAGTTTTACTAGGTCACCCTCTTTTCACTCTCGGTCTTCCCACCAAACCACCTGGTACTATAACAAAAAAACGCTACGATAGCAGCCAAAAAATGCTATCGTAGTATTTTCATAAAAGTGTACCTAATAAAAAAATATTTTTTGTTTTTCTAAACGCTATCTTTGTCAACGTTATTAAAAGTCCCGACCCTACCATAGCGTTTTTTCGCCACTATCAAAACACTTTTTATAGCGTTTTTAACGCTATAGTAGACGTATCATAGCATTTTTTCAATGCTGTTAAAGATTTTTCGTAGCATTTTTTCAACACTTGGCAGACTTACCAAGCATTTTTCCAATGCTATGACAGGACTTACCATAGCGCTTTTTCAATGCTATGGTAGACAAATGATAGCATTTATCAACCAAAAGTAAAATCTTACCATAGCATTTTCTAAACGCTGTCAAAGACTTTTCATAGCATTTTTATGCTATATGATGTGCAACATCTTGTTTTTATAAGCTTTTTTTGCATTACCTATTCTTGCCATTGTACAAACTTAAAAAATAATATTTTGACAAAATATCAAAAAATAATAGCATCACATAACTTTTTATTTTATTATTCAAAATTGTTACAAACTATTGTCCGCTAAAAATTATAGTTTAAATGATAAATACATATTGATTTTTATATAAAATAAGCAAAAGTAATATCCTAAGAGAAGGATTAAAATCTAGTATGACTCCAAATCTAATTATGAAGCTTCAAAAACTGATGTCGAGATAACATGTGGCTTGCTTACTTCTGTTGACTTTGTTTTAAAGTATAATTGTAACTGCAGATTTTTAAATAATCTAGAAAAATAAAGAATTCATTTATACAAACGGAATCTAGAAAATAATGAGGAAAATATACTATTCAATATAATATGACTAAAGAGAAATAAATTGAGTAAAATAATCATTAATGATTAATAAATCTAACGTACAAAAACAAATCAACACTCAACACTAATCTATGAGCTTTTGCTCCCCACCCTAAAAATCCAATCCAAGTTTTGCTCCCTCAATTCAATCATTTTGCTCCCTATGAAACATTTACAAACAAATAACAGAATAAAAAAGAATAACCACAAAATATCTAAGAAGCACATTCCTCAAGAGTGGTTAAAATAATTCTAAGCTAGCTCATTTAGTACTAAAAGAATGATTAAGCTAGCTGATCTTATTTAAGATATTAATAAATTCCAATCTTTAAACACCCAAAATAGTAGCATAAAAGATACATAATTCTAGACATGTTTAACACTTCAATAAACAACAATCGATCCAATAATTGCAATTGTGTCTATAACACAACCCCACTAAGAATTGCAAGTGTCTTATGCTATTGGTATAACTGAACTACTATCAGTATATGTTGACACCTATCGCTTCGTTAAACTACAATGCTCCGTTAAACCTTTGACGAAAAGGGGTAAAGCCAGATATTGAGATACTCCTGCTAATCATTCAAAATCAACCAGCAACAAGTTATAAGAGAGAAACTATGCAGTGAACATTAAAGTCCACTCTATGCTTTATATTGAACTGTGGTATAATAAGGTCTTCCAAAGTAATAGAACAATGCTTTTAATTTTTGATTAATGAGTTCCTAAGATCTTCCAATGTAATACAAAATAGTCATGTTTGAAGCAACAAATTAGGAATACAACATTCACATGCCACACAAGCTATTATCCTTTGTTTTTCACAACTATACAACATAATAATTTTCAACAGATAAGTGACGGATGAACTCGAGTAAACCCAATGTCATTAGAGACGCTCAATTTTCTGGGAACATTTATGTCAATGTACATATCCACGTTGCATGCAAACATATATCCATGTAGGAAGAGGCGTATCATTATCATCTATGATCAAAATTTGAGAGGATATCAAAATATGCAGATAACTATAACACCAAAGTTTAAGCAATAATTCCTCAGTTAAGTTTTATGATAAGAAATTATAGTTGGAAGACTAAACTGTAGGATAAAAAACTTAGATGAGAAATTATAGTTGGCTGATAGTACCACTTAATAGAACAGAGAGACTGTCCATCCCGTGTCATGTGTTATCTTATTCATATTCTCCCACACATTTAGTTAACTTCAGCTTTAGGATTATATGCAAGGATCAGATTTTTTGTAGTGGAATCATGTAAGGTGAAAGCTCGACTAAGTAGCAGGAAACCATGCCATACAAAAATCAAATTGCAAATAGTCAATTACATGTTTCTCCACTATATGAATGCGTATACTAGCCAAAGAAATAATCAAAAAACTTGTTTAGTATGCCACAGGAAGCATAAACACGCGTAGAATATATATTTAGAAAACACTGCGAAACTCGTTCAATTCAGAACCAAAGCTTTCGTTCTACAAAAGTTATTAACATTCAACTGCCACCATGTAGATAAAACTAAAAACTATATATACAATACTATGTAAAAGGATCAGATTTGACCACATTGGATAAACAATAAGACAACATTAAATTCACCAAATGGTTGTGATGAGAAACAAATTACTATACCATAAAAACTTCAAATAAATCTAGTAAAAAGATTAGTTAGCAGATCTAACCACAACTTCTAAACCATCACGGGCAGTAAAAAAAATCACATATCAATGTAAAACAACACTTTAATTTTATTGGATATGGTAACGATTGTGTTTTCAAGGCGCAAGGAGCAGTCCAAGGAGATGACCATTTTGGTTGCTAGGAGGCGAGAGGTGATATAATGGCGTTGCCTTATCGAAGAGAGGCGCATTTTGATATATTTGTTAATAAATAATATCATAGATCGCACAACATACTACATACTAAACATAAACATAAAATGTCCAAGAATGCATTGCTTAATATTATCATGCAAAAAATATATAAAACAGAATTAAGATTCCCCTTCTATAATCTTCCTAAATAGAGACTAGAGTTTAAAAAATATTCTTAAAAAAAAATTAGATAAAACTCAAAAATCTGGGGCTTAAGAAGGAATATTTTGATTCTCAAGAGAACAATTTGTATGGGATCTATGTTAGACTCTAATTGCAGCTTTCCTAAATAAGAGGGACTAGAAAGGAAAGCTGAAAAGAAAGAAGAAAAATGGAGGAGGAGGGGATTGGAAAAAAATAGAAAAAGAAAGAAATCATCCATTTTATACAGACTTGGTTTCCATAGAAGGATTGAGCAGATGGAAAGGAAAAGTTCCCTTATACATACTTTCTAACCGCATAGATCTAAAAAGAGTGTGAGCAACTATTCACCCAGTTGCTCTTAGAAATCAATGTGGGAAATAAGCTCTCCAGCCACTCTTTTAAAAGGCTAGCAAACTGTAAAAAAACTTTACAAATTGAATTTTCTATCCCTTTAAACACTTTAAGGTTCTTTCATGACAAATCACCCAAAAAAATCCCTGAGGAATAGCTTCCCAAAAAATCTTATCCACATGACCAATATTGAGAGACCTCTAACACAAAACAAAAACTTTCACAGAAAAAGGACTGGTCCACTTATACATAAACTGTCCAAAAAATATCCCCAAAGCTTCCAAGAGAAAGAGCAATGAAGGAAGATATGAGAATTGGATTCTTTTTACAGAAAACACATCTATTAGCAAAAGAAAAGCCCCTCTTCTGAAAGTCATCTAAGGTAAGATTGGCATCCCACTAAGCTCTTTAAACTAGGGTAGAAACATAAACTATTGCAAACTATGTTCAACCAATTATTCCAGCAAAAGACAAAACTAAAATGTTAGTGGAAGTATTGAGAAGATAGTTTAACAACAGATCAATAAAATGCATAACCAATAACTTATAATTTATAATTATATTGTACAATGCAATGGAAAGAAAAATCAATTAAATCAACTTTCAAGTCCAAACCTGTTAAAAATTCTTGAGGTTAAAGCTGAATTTGCAATTGTAGCTTTGAAAAGTATAAAGTAAACAACCCCATCGGCTTCTTAAGCTGGAAACAAAAAAAAACTAGAAGAATGACAAGAATTAATTAAAGATATGATATCAGAACACAAAACAATTTGATGCCGGAAAAAAATCAGAACATGAAACAATGAAAATTTACCATTTATTTTTATTTGGTCAAAAAATTTGATGCCAGGAAAGTGCTAGAAAGATGCGAATTTACCAAGATTATACTAAAATTTCAGGTATGCTGATTAATTTTTTAAAGGAAAATTAAAATAGACATAGATTGGTGGTTTATCTCTATGAATTCAATACAACCATTTCCATTTGATATAGAAACCAAGAGAGAGGGGGACTGCATACAATATTGAGCTTTTAGAGGGAGTAGACATGGCGAACGAAATGAGTACTTGAGTCATCATCAATTTTACAACCAGCAAAGCTCAAACTCTCTTCTACCCAAAGATTGCTTCATCCATTCCTTCCATTTCATGCAAAATCTATTTGCACGGTAATTTTTCAAATAAGAATTAATGAATAAGTACTGAAAAAAGAAAAGAAAAGAAGAAAATATTATTGGGATAAACTAGTGAATGAAGTAATCAGAGAAAATATGTGAGCCAATAGGTCTGCGGGTAAGCGATCAAACTTAAAACAAAGAAACCCTACCTCTGTTAGACGAAAATGAATCTATAAATGCTTTATACCTGTGACAAAAATGAAGAGCCATGCCACTGCGCCATTTGATTTTTGGGGTAAGAAGTTGAGCAGTAAATATACAATCAATGCAGAATAATACATGAACTATCATTCTAAAGAAAAACAAGCTAAATCCCTTAAGAAATTTAAGTAAAGGAGTGAAATTTTTTGTTAAGTGGTAAGATGAGAGAAATATGAAGATCTCTGCGTCTCGGTTATGTGGCAAAAGAAAGAGCTCTGATTCTTTGTATTGAGAGGCCACGATTGCTCACGATTGCATGTTGTGAGTCCTAGCTCTCTGTTCTTATGAGGCGAAAATGTGTAGACAAAGATAAGCCATGAATGTCCAGTCATGTTATCTTGTGCACCCTACCTATCTGTTCTAGTAGACGAAAATTGATTGACATAAAAGCCATGAAACTCAACGCTCGTTTGAAGAAGAAAATGAACTTGGATAATCAAACCCTACCTCAATCGCCTTGAGAACAAAGAAGAAGAAGCTCGACTGTGGGGCAACCGAGAACGAAGAAGAAGTTGGTGATGAGCGGTGAGGCCGAAAAGGAAAGGACAATGAGGAAACGGGTGGATCTCAAGCATGGGGCGATCGAGAGTGCTTCTCAAGAGCCAAAGAGAGACTTTGAAATTTTTAGGGGAATTTTCATTTTGGGCGGAGTTGGTAAAGCGCCGAACAAAACGAGAAAAAAAGCCCTTGTGAAAATTTTGGTTTCTTTTTACCACTTTTTGTATTTGATTGTGTTTTCACTAAAAACACGATAATCCAATGCTATTAATAGAGGGTTTTCTTGTAGTGTGGCCTAGTATCGGATTCTGTTAAAAGTCATTTTTTGACTCGACTCGCTGGACTCCCGTTCAAGACTGACTTGATTGCCCGTACTCCTCGAGCCCGGAGCGCCATAGGGAGGCATGCGTGGTGAGTGAGGGGCAAATAGAGGATCTAGTTTATCTGCATCCCCGAGTTTGATTTCTCGTTCAGCTGTAGTTGCCTTGTAAATCATCTTGTCTAGATAGAGTTGCCTTTATATCATCCTCTTCAGGTGACAAATTTACAGTTGGTACTCATTCATAGGATTGGCAATGACATTTGTGTTCTAGGCATGGTCCACACCCATTTGATGAACATGTTGTATTTTAACTAGACGTTAAGTAATCATCAAGGGATGTTGTATGCACGAGGAAGGCTGTGTCTCAGCCCTTGTTCATGGAAATGTAGTTTGTAAACTAAAAGAGACTATTGTTCTCTTTTATGAACATGTTTTAGGGACTTGATCTCCTCTACCAATTTCCCAATTGTTTCTAGCATTGAGTTTTGAATATCATATGATTGGCTATCATTCAGTCTAGTTACCTCACTATTCCAATTTCTATACCTCTAATTCAGGGTTGTGATTGCATCTCTCATGGTTTGGAGCTAGGACTTAAAGGGATCTTATCTCATCCCTCAAGCACTTAATCTCATTGCCAAAACTCCCACCATTATACACCTAAGTTTCCCCAAGAACAACATGGGACTGTAACCCCCCTCGAGAACGTCAACTTACATTGCCATCAATACATGTTAACCTCAGAGAATGCATGCTACTTGCATTAATTACCATAAAAATTATGCTGACAACTCCCCATCTGTCCTTAATGTGTTTAAACACCATGACACTGGCTCTGTCAGTCCACACTGTGATAGAAGCTATGACCTATCAATCACGCGAATCTCTGCACCATACCAGTTAACAGTAGAATAGTTGCACTAAACACAAGTATCATAGAGATTACACAATATTGGTAAAGAACATTGAACGTTTGTCTTGAAATTAATTAGTATCTATAAATATAGTAGCTGAGCAGCCCGCCGCATACATCTTGTTGTGCTGCTGCATTCTTAAAATTGTGTCGTTCATATATTTCAATGATGCAATTGCCTAGTTTACCCCAGCGTTATTGAAGGTGGTCCCTCACGACATTTAACCACGAGATGTTAAAACATAATCTTGATTGTAAAAACGGTAGGACCCCCACCACATACAGGACAATTCCAACCTCTAATCATCTATGACCTGCTCGTCAATCACAAAATCCTCCATTGTGCTTACTGGATTCATTTTCGTCCTTTACCCACTCATGTCAGATCTGTAACCTCTTCAAATTCACCCCATGCTTATATCATGTCCACCGTTGTAGACCGCCATTATTGCCTCGAAATGGTTGGGTGTCAATTGAAATGTGCATCCACGAATAGTTACCTCTACTATCTTTGTGTCAAAGCACTTTAGAAGGTCCTTCACCAATTGTCTATTTATCGATCGACAATGCAGTTCCATAAAGGAATTCAATCCCAAATCGGTGACTGCATGCCTCCTTTCTACATTGAATCCTCCAACCAGTGTGGCAAACCTATCCAATTAGCAACTAGAACCCAAATATCGGTTGCCCTTAAGAGAAACAACATGACTAGTTCACTTCTAGATTGACTTAGTTCATATTGGTTGACTGCATTTTTACATTTGCTCTTTTCATCTTCCCCCCAAACTCTTCCACGATGCTTCTATCTCTCTCCTTTTCTGTGATTGCATAAAGCATACAAGGATAATGTTACATTAGGGTTGCATTGGTGCAAACTCATTTCCAACAGATTTCATAGTTTAGAAAAGCAAACTTACAGTGGTTGAAGCCCTAATCCCTATTGGTTTTAGTCTTTAGGCTCCGACTTTGCTACATTTATTAAACAAATAAAATAAAATTCAATTCAAGCTACTCCACCATGTCAGTGTGGGAGCAAAATTAAGCGTGACTTACAAGTAATTTAAAGAAACCACCTCGACTCTTCTTCTTTGACAAAATACATATAGCTGTGGATGATATCGTCCTTCTCTCCTTGATCATGCTCTTTTCTAGATTGGCCATTGCATTTTTTAATCATAAATACATGAATAAATATACACATTCAACAGCATATACAGTTTACACACTCTGTAATGGAGCAATTATCATACCTTAAAAATGGAAGTTCAACCTAATCTCATACCGTAGAAAAAAATTAAGTCGGGGGGGGGGGGGGGGG